>PVIA01010285.1:0-53016 GCA_004024845.1 Tonatia bakeri | reverse complement strand
CCGTGTCCAGGAACTGTCAACTTCAGAGGGACTGGGCAGGTGCCTCCTGGCACAAGTCACAAAACAGAGCGAGGAAAAAAGTCCCTGTTCAGTTGCACAGGGAACCAGTCTGAGGTGAATCTCGGTGATTGAGCCAGGCGGCTTTGGTCAGGACGCTCACCTAATGTCACCTGTGGGATTCCCCCCGAGCGAGTCGCCCAGTGCCCAGGGTGGAGGGAGGGGCGGGGAGTGTCTCCGTGGCTTCATCCCCGACCTTACGCCGCTCCGTGAGCCCCACGCGGAAGGCCCCACTGGGCTGTTTCTCGGGGATTTGCACACAGACAGCCTGCGTCTGTGCTGGCTTCCGGTGCTATCAGCGCAGATTCACACTCTGGGGCTCCAGGCTCTGGCACCCACGGGCAGTGTGGAGCTTGGCCGGCGCGTGCGGTGTTGGGCCCCCTCTGTGTCTGTCCTGCTCTCCCATGGACGTGCCTGCCCTTCCAGGTCTGTCTTAGCCGTGGGCAGGACGCCCCCCACCTCATCCCGGCCCTTCCTGTCCAGGGCATTGAAACCCTTCCCCGCTGCGCCGGTCAGAAAGCAGACCCGCGTTGCCCGGGAAGCTGGGCGGCGTGGTGCTGTGGAGTACAGGCATTGCCCCGTCTGGGAGCGTCCCCTGGAGCTGGGGGTCTCCTTCCCATGGTGAGCGTGGGCCCTGGCCTTCCCCGGACTGGGGATGGTGCAGAGGATTCTGGAGGCCCCGGGCTCTTGGGTGGCGTTCTGCCCAATGTGTCTGCTGGAGTCGTCGGCGCCCACCGTGACCCCGTGTGCAGCCGGCGATCTCCGAGTGATAGACGCTCACTTGCTCACTGAGGTAGCATGGTCACGAGCCCTGGGCGGGGTCGTCAGCCCCCAGCCCCGCGTCAGGCCGGTCTCAGGTCGGCGGAGAGCACCCGCCAGGTGCACTTCGCAATGCAGACGGTGAACGCTGGGCCGCCCAAGTCCTCCTGGCCTCTGTCCACCCCGAGAGAGGGGCTCCACCTGGTCCTGCCCTGTGACAAGCGAAACAAACTTTTTCCCAAAATGGGATTCCCTCGTGGGTGGGCCAGGCCCTGGCCGACTGCCCCCGGAGAGGGCGACCTGAGGCCCAGGTGGGTCCTCGGAGGAACCACCAACCTGTCCCTCGTCCCTGTCCCTCATGGCCAGGCTGGTGTCTGCGTCCTCCTGCTTTGGGGAGTCGGGAATGGGCACGGTCCCTGGTGGAGGGCCCTGGCTGCCACCTGGCCAGGAGGGCTTCTCGGAGGAGGCAGTGGGAGGGAGAAAGCACTGCTGCCTGATGGGAAAGTGTGCCCCCCCCCCCACGCGTCAGTCCCCAAGTCTCAGCTGACCCAGAATGTGAATTCCGAGAATGCGTCCTCAGGAAGCCCCTGCCGGCCCTGTGCAGCTTCCCCGGGTGGCCCTATCTCTGTTCCCAGGACGCCCCGTGTCCCAGGCAGGTGGCCGGGGCTGCTCTGGGTCACAGCTGTCTCTGTGCCGCTCTGCCAGGCCACCCCGTCCCCTGTGATAGCTGCCAGCACCGCTCCGTCTCCCGAGAGCTCTGGTGTCCAGCATGAGTGTGGGCTGGTGGCAGGGCCCCGGTCACTCGTGGGCTCTGGGAAGGGGGCCCCAGTCCTTAGTGCCCGTAGAGTGTCCTCGGCATCCTGTGACCTGGGCGGGCAGGCAGTGGTGGCCTGCACTCAGTACGGTCCTCCTGGGAGAGGCCGAGATTCCTGCGTCCAGGCCCTGAGAGGGCAGCTCAGGCCTCGGCGTGCAGGTGGCGTGGCGGTGGGAACGCTGCCTGGGGTGTCGAGCGCTGGGGAAGCTGTGCCCTCAGCAGCCTGGGCCCCGGGCGTCTCACTCCCCCTTCAGCCTGGACAGCTGCCTCCCCTAGACACTTCCTCTCAGAAGGGACCCTTTCCGTTTCCGCTCCTGCCCTGGGGGCAGCCCCAGAGGGCTCAGGGCCAGCCCTCCGTGGCCCTCTGGTCCCCGGGGGCAGTGCTCCTGATCTGAGCCCCTGGGCAGAGAAGGCCTGGCCCCTGATCTGGAACTCAGTGAGAAGCCCGGCGAGGCGTGCCCCCCACCCGTCTCCCCTGCTGGGCCCCAGGTGATGGTAGGGGAAGAAGTGAGCTTGGGGGGAGGCCGACCCATCCCACCCAGTAGATCCGAGGGCATGTCAGGGACCTGGGGCCACAGTGTCAAAGTGGCCACAGATGGCAGCTTAAACCACAGACACTCACTTCTCACCGTCCTGGGGGCTGGAGTCCGAGACCATGTGTCACAGGGCTGGACCCCCGAGGCCTTTTCGTGGGCGTGTGGACAGCTGTCCCGTCGCTGTGTCCCCACACGGCCGTCCCTCTGACCGTGCTGGCATCTGAATTTCTTCTCGCAGTGGACTGGGGCCCAACCCGGTGACCTCTGATGTCAGTGCCCTGTCTAAAGACCCCGTCTCCACTCACAGTCACATCCTGAGGTCCCAGCCGTCAGGGCTCCCACACGGGACGGATGGGGCGGGTGCCCGGGCCGCGCTTGGCGAGGGGGGCAGTGGCTGCCTCGGGGTGCGCGGCCCGGATGGAAGTCGGACCCCGCGTCCCTTCCATCTCCAGTGTTAGCTTGAGCCTCGGTCTCCACCTGCCTGTGCTGCTGTGCGGGGTGGGTTCCGCGCCCAGAGGGGTCCTGCCGGGGCCTCAGCACAGGACTCTCGGCGCCCTTGCCCTTGGCTCTGCTCAGCTCGACTGTGCCCCGCCAACACCAGCATTGCCCCGCGTGCTCTCACGGCCTCTCCCATTCTCTCCGACACAGTGCCCTTCCGGGAGGCCCCGGCATACTCCAACCGCAGGCGGCGGGCCCCCAACACGCTCGCCGCCCCCCGGGTCCTGCTGCGGTCCAACAGCGACAACAACCTCAACTCCGGCACGCCCGACTGGGCCGTCTGTAACGCCGCCGCCACCGCTGCCGCCGCCGCCCACCGCAGTCTCTCGCCGCAGCTGCTGCAGCAGACGTCCAGCCCGGCCGACGGGGCCCTGCGGACCATCGGCAGCTACATCCCCGGGCCCCGCAGCCGGTCCCCATCACTCAACAGGCTTGGCAGCGCTGGCGAGGATGGCAAGAGGCCCCACCAGGCCTGGCATGTGGGGTAAGGAGCGGCCGGGCAGGGGGGACTGGCGTGGAGTCAGAGCAGCTCCCGTGGGGACCGGCAAGGGGAAGACCCTCGCACATCACGCTGCTGGTTCTGGAACTTGGGGTTTGCCCAGCGGCTGAGCGCAGGGCCTGCCTCATTCCATCCCGTGTGTGAGAACCCTTTAAACCCAGAGTCCTGCCAACTGCCCCGGCTCAGGCTGTCTCAGGAGACCGGTGAGGGCCCAGGAGCACCTGAGCCCGCAATGGCCGCTTGGGGCAGGTATAGGAGGCTGGGCGTGTAGAGCTTCCTGGTGGGGCGGGGAGGGGGGCTCCAGGCCCCCTTTCCTGTCCTTTGACATGGGCTGCTGAGTCCTCGGGGTGACTTGTGAGCCCAGAGACAGCTGAGAGTTCTGCAGGTGCCCTGTGTGCACACCTGCACACATTCACACTGCAGGTGCTCTTCACCTGGCGCAGGTGAGTGATCTCGGGCTCAGCGGGGCCGAGGCAGGCCCGGGACCATGAACCCCGGCGGCGGTAGTGACAGCTGTGCTGGCCCCGCTGTGCCCATCTCCGGAGCGGCCCTTGGCGGCCAAAGCCCAGCGTTGTCCCTTCCTTTTGTAGACGAGGCCAGCGCAGAGCCAGGGCCGGACTGTGACCCGGGTCCCTGGGTGCGGGGCGGCGGCTCTAGAGGGTTTCTCCCCTGGAACGCTGTCCTCCCCCTCGGTGCCCAGCAGGGAGGGCCTCAGGCCTGAGTTTTCCTGGCTGGCACGGCGTTTCTGGCGATGGTAGAATGGCCGCTCTAGCCTGGCACTCGGCGCCTGTCCCCGATTCCCCACCCACTTTTCACGTTTTCTCCCTGGTCTCTGAAAGGCACTGGGCTCTCCAGCCCCTGCCTGTGACAACCCCTGCAGCTGAGAAGGGGGATGTGGGGAGGGCTGTGGGCCAGCGGGGAGCCCAGTGGGAGGAGGTGGGGGAAAGGCTCAGAGCTTCACACGTTGGGGGCGGGGCTGACCACCGTGACCCTGAATGTGCGTGGAAGCCAGCTCTTGCCCCTCCATGGACTGTGGGCCCACCCTCTCAATGCTGCGCCCCCCCAGCCCACATCAGGGCTGTAGCGACCCCTCCTGCCTGGGGCCTACTCTCTGATCAGAGAGACCCAGTTAGTTCCTGGCTCTGGTCTAGATTCTCACTTGGAGCCGCCCCGAGGGAGAAGTCCCAGGTGCTGAGAACAGTTTAAAGCGAAATTACAAGATTCCCCCAAGGCAGAACACTCCACTTCGCACCGCTCGCCAGAGTCATTACGACTGTAATTTTAAGGAGAGTGTGCCCCCTTCCTCCAGCGTGGAATCTAGTAAGATGCGGATGGCGGTGTGGCCGGGGACTCGCATAAGCCTCAGGGCGACATTGGGAGGAGAGAATGACTCCGGGCACCTGCCGGGGCCTGTCCGGTGGCCCCCGGTTCCCAGTGTGTGTGTGTGTGTGTGTGTGTGTGTGTGCGCGCGCACGCGCGCACTCGTGTGTGTGTGTGTGTGTGTGCACTCGTGTGTGTGTGTGCGTGCACTCGTGTGTGTGTGTGCGCGCACTCGTGTGTGTGTGTGCACTCGTGTGTGTGTGCGTGCACTCGTGTGTGTGTGCGTGTGCGTGCACTCGTGTGTGTGTGCGTGTGCGCGCGCACTCGTGTGTGTGTGCGTGCACTCGTGTGTGTGTGCGTGCACTCGTGTGTGTGCGCGCGCACTCGTGTGTGTGCGCGCACTCGTGTGTGTGTGCGCGCGCACACTCGTGTGTGTGTGCGTGCACTCGTGTGTGTGTGTGCGTGCGCACTCGTGTGTGTGTGTGCGTGCACTCGTGTGTGTGTGTGTGCGCGCACGCACTCGTGTGTGTGTGTGTGAGTGTGTGCGTGCGTGCACTCGTGTGTGTGTGTGTGTGTGTGTGTGTGTGTGTGTGTGTGTGTGAGTGCATTCTGTGTGCGTGCCCCGCGTGCGCGTTTCCGGGCACTGCATGCACATGTGTGAGTGTACTTGTGTGTGCATGTGTTTGTGTTGTGTGGGTGCGTGTTCATGTGCTGTGCGCCCATGTGTGCATGCATTGCGTGTGTGCCGCTTGACCATTCTGTGCCTCAGTTTCCTCATATGTAAAATGGAGCCGATGGCTTGGTGGTGAGGACTCTGTTTAAATCATTGCCTGTCCCAGGCAGGGAGCCCGTGTCCAGCTCACAGGAAGACCCGCAGCCGTGGTTGGTGTCTTTGGTGGTCACGATCGCCAGGGACCCTGTAAAAGGGCCCTCTGGCGGCCGAGGGGCCAGCACAAGAGGGTGTCAGGGGCTGCTGTCCAGGCGATAACTCCCAGCTCGGCTCAGGGACAGAGTGAGAAAGTCAGACCCACAGGGTCGAGGGCAGCACCCTGTGGCACCCTACCCCCACCTTGTCTGCTCCTTTCTCCACTGCTGCCCGTGGGGAAGGCTGGCCACCCAGCACCCTCTCCTGGGCAGACCCCTTTGCCCCAGTGCTGCCCCGAGGACCCAGAATCCTTGACCAGGAATGTGACGCCGCATCAGTGTAGCCAGAACCAAGCTCTCAAGGGCAGACTTGGAGGGGGGAGCCGAAGCTGCCCAAGCCCCAGCTGCTGACCGCCACCCTCCCCACCGGGGCTCAGTGGGTGAAGACCCAGAGCTTCGGACTCCCCCCACTGAGCTCCCGGGACTCAGTGCACACGAGTCCGGCTCCAGCCTCTGTGGGGACGGGAGGCTCCCTGGAGGAGGGCAACCCCCAGGCAGATGGAGAAAGGGGCGACTGGGCATGAGGGGCGTCCGAGGGGCCTGCGTGGCTGGAGCAGACAGTGGGCAGGTCCGAGGCAGGAGGCCTGCTCAGAACTGCCTCCGATCGCAGCGGCTCGACACCCTCCCGGTTTTCCCAGAAGGGGTGTGCAGGGCAAGGTAGATTCCCACCATCCCAGAACCTTCTAGAACCCCTGTTTCTGCCTCTAAGCCAGGGTAGCCTTGGGCTTGCAGGTGCACAGAGCGAAGCCCCGGTGGCCTGGGATCGCCATGCAGAGTGCGGGGACTGCGGGACAAAGGGGTGCTCGGCGGTGTGCACCGCGGTTCCCGGATCCCAGCACACTCACTGCGCTCCGTGAAAGCCCCCATCCCCCATGCACGCTGGGTGCCCTGGCCCGTGCCCCCCACAACCAGCAAGTGGGACATCCTGGTGACCGTCTGTCCCCATTGTGCCTCCTCGGGTCCTAAAGGGGAGGGTGGGGAGTTGGGTGCTGCCACCAGGACTACAGAGGTGCAACAACTACCGGGAGACCAGGGCGATGTGCCCACCGAGGATGCTTACGCTCCTCCCTGGCCCCAGGGCACAGGAAGGTGACGCTGACAGCAGTGGTGACTCGGGGCTGGGCTCTGAATGCTTAAGACACAGCTGTCAGTGGATGGTCAGGACTTGGGACGTTCTCGTCGGACATGCCACCCTTTGCCAGAGCCCAGGATGGCGTCTCTCAGCCTCCCTCCCGCCCCTGGGAGACACCGATTTCGAGTGGGTCCCCAGTCCCCGTGACTCTGCTTCTTGAGCATTCTCCTGTCACTCGATGCACATCAGCCCCACCCACAGGGGCTCCCCGCCCCCAGCCTTCCTCATTCCAGACTCCAGTCTGGCCTGCACACTGAGACGGGCTCCAGTCACGCCCCTGGTCTCTGGGGTGTCAGTTCCACCCCAAACATCCCTGCAAGGACATTCCTGCAGCCTGCAGCCTCTCCCTGACGTGCCCCGTCCTCTGTGCCGGCCCATCAGGCATAAAGGAGAGGGTCTTCCTGCGTGTCCTTCTGCCCGTGAGGCCCAAGTTGTCTGACGTTCACTGGTGTCTGCAGACCCGCAAACACTTGCCCAATGAATGGGCGGATGGATGGGTGGGTGTGTAAGTGACTGGAAATGAAAGACAGAGGAAGTCCGTGTGCAGTCAGGTCCCTGCCCCCCGAATGGCTGCAGAATGGCCCAGTTCACTCATCCATGGTGGCCCCTGTACTCTGCTGCTGAGAACTTGGTGACCTAACCCTCACACCCAAACGCCGAGGTCGGAATTCCACCCAGCTGCGTGTGGCCACCTTGCCCACTTCTGAGTGCACTGCTCAGCGGCGTTAAATACACTCACAGTGTCGCCACCATCTCCAGAACTTTCCCATCTTCCCAAACCGAAGCTCTGTCCCCATTAAACACCAGCTCTCCTGCCCCTCCCCCAGCCCCGTCCCGCTTTCTGCTACGGATCCCACCCCTCTGGGGCCCCCTGCACGTGGGGTCACGCAGCACCTGTCCCTCTGCGTCTGGCTCACCTGCTCAGCACGGTGCCCTCGAGGCCGGTCCGCACGGCAGCAGGGGTCAGCACGCCCTTCGCCTTTAAGGCCGAGTCGCCGTCCACTGTGTGGATGAGCCACATGTTTCCTGTGTCCATCGTCTGCCCACTGACACTCCGGTGTCTCCAAGTCTTGGCTGTTGTGACTGACACCGCTGTGAACGTGGGTGTGCGTGCAGACAGCTGTCAGAGCCACCGCCCTCACTTCTTTGGGGACATGCCCAGGATGAAGTCGCCCGGTCGGCCTGCGCCCTTTAACCTTTCACCTGGCGCCAGGGCCCTGCCCCGTCTTCAGCCCCATCCGGGATTCGGGACCTCCGACGTGACTGCTCTCAACACGGCGTCGTCGGGAGCAGACCGGCCGCAGGTCCGCCGCGGGGCCTCCTCTGTCTCGGGCGTGACCCCTCTGTCTCCCCCACCTCACCCCCACAGGCCGACGTTCCCACCTGGAGCCCACAGGGACGTGTTCTCTGCCGCCGAGTACCCGGGGCCCAAGCGGAAGCTGTACAGCGCGGTGCCCGGGAGGCTCTTCGTGGTCGTCAAGCCGTACCAGCCCCAGGTCGACGGCGAGATCCCCCTGCACCGCGGCGACAGGGTCAAAGGTCAGTCCCACACAGGCCCTCTGCTTCTGGGGCAAGGTCAGACCCAGGCCCCTGTGGAAACTGTGGAGCCCCGGGGGCAGGTGGCACACAGAGGAAGCTTACTAGACGCTCTCCGGGGACGCAGCCTTGGTGTTCCGGCTGCCTGCTAGGGAGGGCGGCGGGTGAGGTCCCGTTGGGGAGGAGAGTGCTGGGGAGGGATGGACAAGGGCATGGTCGCCAGCGCTCCTTCCACCAGGAACCCCGAGGGCCTCCCAAGGAGGCAGCGTTGGCACAGGTCCTGGCAGGGTTGGGTCCGGGTGCATCTAGTCGGGAGTCCGAGTTTGGGGGGCAGCAGAGGGGGCGGCAGCGGCGGTTTCTGAGCAGGAAGATCGGGAACCTCAGGCCCTCGTGAGGGGCGGGCTGGGGGGAGGCTGGCCGTGGCTGCGGACAAAGCCTGTGGCGCTGAAGGCCGTGGGAGGGGCGTGGAGATGGGGCCAGCGTGGGCTGCAGGCCACGTGGGAATGGGAGCTGCTGAACTCACCAGGCAAGAAAGGGCACCCTGCACGGGGCAGCCACGCCCGCGCCCTGCCGGCGAGGGCCGGCATCAGGAGATGGCTGGCATGGGTGGGACTCGGGCCCCTGGAGCTGGGAAGGCCGGGCTCACATCCTGCCCGCCCCTCGGTCATTGTCTGGGCCGGAGCCCCTCGTGAACCCAGCTCTCCCTGCCCCTCCCAGCCCCACGTGCTAACCAGGCCAGGCTCCTCCGCAGAATGAGTGTCTGAAGGCAGGTGGGGCCCCGCCCCCCTTGGCCTCGTCTGCTCCTCCGACTGTGCACCAGCCCGGCCATCTGGTAGCATCAGCGCGTCCCTGGGGGCCCGTGTCCCCTTCCTCACCTGGATCCTATCCGTCGGTCTGAGTTCAGGCTCATTCATTAGCTCGCCCCTGGAAAGGTCCCTTTAGCCGTTAAGCCCCCCTTGCGAATTTCTTAATTGCAGAAACAACATGTCTAAGCCCTAGCATTTCCGAGTGTGTTTTTAATTGTTTCTTTTTATTTGCCGAGCCTCCTCATTGCCCCGTTGAGGGTCTTCACTCCCCGGCAGCACGTGCTGTTTTACGGCTGCGTGGGTCGGACGATTGTCCCTTTACGCTCCCCGTCCATCCTGCCTCCCGGGCCATCCCCAAGGCCGGCTCATCGGGGGGTGGGCTCCCTGTTCCCAGGCCTCGGCGCCCAGTCCAGTGATCCCCGTTGCCGGCCGAGCACTGCAGTCGTGCGGAGTCTGGCTTCTGTCAGTTTTCCTGATTTTGCTGTGGCTGGTCACTTGGGGGACGCTCCGGGCAGGCTCAGGTCTCCAACTCAAGTTGAGCTGCTCTGTGCCTGTCCTGCATGCGCGTTTCCTGGGGTCGGTCAGAGATGTTGGGGGCTGCATTTCCGGCCCTCTCTGCCTCTTTCCCTGGGGTGTGGGGACTCCCAACCTTGTCTCTCCATGCCCGACTCATCTGTCTGGTTCTCCAGGCCACGGAGGCTGCCCGCCTTGCCCCTGGGTCCCTCACCAGGCCTGCTGTGTGGACCTGACTTAGGTCAGGCCCGAGCCAAGGACAAGGCTCAGGCGGAATACGGCAGGTGTGTGCCCAGGGCGGAGCCTGCAGTGGCCCCTCAGGTCTGGTCCATTGGGAAATCGTGGGGCACGGCCCGGTCAGCTGGGCAGCGTGGAGTTTTGCAGGAAATGCCCCTAGTGGGCATGATTGTCCCGATCCGCTGGGAGGGCGCTCCTCTGTTTCCTTTAGGTCATTTCCCTGCGTGTCAGGCAAAGATGTGCAAAGCCAGTGTTTTCCGTTCAGCTGACCTTCCAAAGTCATGGGTCCGGTTGCTCTTTGTCTGGCCTTCGAGATGCACGTGAGGGGCGGAGGGAAGCAGTGCCAGCCACGGTGCTGGTCCAGACGCTGCTTGGGGAGCGTGCAGGTTCCTGATGCCGGCCTCCGCCCCGCGCCCTGGTCTCCAAGCAGGTGCGGGCCCACGCTCGGCACTGGTCCGCATCAGAAACACTTCGCTGTCCGGTGGGTGTTTACTGAGGCCCTTCCGTGTGCCCAGCGCGCCGCCCAGCAGGGAAGGCCAGCCCTGCGGACAGGTGCTGTGTCGGCGTTTGCACCTCGCAGAGCCACCCCACCCCGCCGCCACCCCTTCCCTGCGGGGATGGCCAACCCTTGCTCCTCGCCAGGACCCGCCTGATCGGCGGGCTCTTCCTGGCTACGCCAGCAGGCTGAAGGGCCAGCCCTCCGTGGCGCAAGCGTGGGCCCAGTGCGTCTTTCACTCCCGCCCTTCCCTCCTGTCCAGCTGGCCCGTGCTCGCCGCACAGCCGCCACGGCTGCCCTGTCTCCTACTGCGAACGTTCTTTCCTCAAACTAAAAGGTCCTGGGGACCCTGACACTTGGCCCCCTCCCCAGCTTGGGGGGGCAGACACCACCTCATCCTCCTGCTCCCCTTTGGGGTGGCCTGCTCCCTCCCCCAGTTACCACTGTCCCCTGTCAGTGGGGCAGAGTGGCCCTGTGATGTGGTGTGAGCTGTGAAGATGCTTATAGTCTGTCCCTGAGGCCTGCCATGTAGAGGGGACACAGGGGCTGCAGTGCTGACATCCTCAGCGTCGTCCTCTCCAAGGGACGCTCCCTGGTCCCCTCATCCATGGCTGAAGGAAGCGTGGTTGGTGGCAAAGGGACCAGAGCCTGGCCGATGACGTGTTGGCCTCACTGCTGTCACCAGCGCCCCTCCTCCGGCTCAGCCACAGGCCCTCCTGTCCACCCCCCCCCACTAACACCGCCCTGTTCCCTTGTCTCTAGTTCTGAGCATCGGCGAAGGGGGCTTCTGGGAAGGCAGCGCCCGCGGCCACATCGGGTGGTTCCCGGCCGAGTGCGTGGAGGAGGTGCAGTGCCGGCCCAAGGACAGCCAGGCAGGTGAGGCGGCCTCGCTGAGGCCCGCGCGGCGGCGGCGGCGGCGGCGGGCCCAGGGTGCGTGCGGAGGGGATTGGCTGGTGCTTCGGTCCAGGATTGGGCTGGGTTTTGGAGCCAGGTTTCGGGGCCAGGACGTCTGCAGCGGGTGGACCTGATTCCATGGGGTGTTGTCCAAACCAGAAACCAGTGCAGGGTGGTGTGGAAGCTTCCGGGGAAGAGGCTGCTCGGCACACGTTCCAGAAAACCTGGGTTGCACGGTCCAGCCATCAGAGAAAAGGCTCTTTGGTTGATGAAATGCTCGAGGGCTCCTTACCTGTCTCAAACAGGCGACTCCCAGCCACGGTGGGCCTCGCCCAGGCCCTCCCCGGGAACTGCGCCCTGCAGTGTCCCCGTGAAAACCCTCAGGGTGGTCGGTGTTCGTGCAGCAAAACCAACCGGGGTCCTGGGAGTCGCCGTGGAGCCTTGCGGAAGACCGTTTTAACACTGGTTGCCAGGAGATCGAGTCAACCCAATCTCTTGAGAGTCGCGGAAAGCAGAGCCTGGTCCTCGTGTCCCTCCACTGGCTTCGGGTAGTGCCCCAGCTCAGGCCATGTGTGGAGAGCGGCCACGCTCACCGTGGGCCGGTGGCACTGCTGCATCCCCCTGTGCAGGCGCCGGCCCGCAGGTGCAGGACGGGAGCACGCAGGGACCCTCTGCCCCCTGGGAGGGTGCTGGCTCTCCGTTCCTGTTGTCCAGGCCCAGTCTCGTCACCTGGATGCCACAGGTGGGCCCCGAGAGGCGGGCGTCTGGGGGCGACTTCTCGCGGTCAGGCTCCTCATTCTGTAACCCGTGACCGGCCTCTGCCTTCGCTGCGTCTGCTCCCCGTCTGCTGCGTGGATGAGCCAGTTCAGTACAGTGCTCGTGAGAGTTGTGATTTTCTTTGTCTGAGCGAAGCACCACGAACGTACAAAATAGTCACGCCCCGTAACTGTGTCCCTAGGTGAGTGGTTGTAAAACACCCCCCGCCCCGTGCAACCGGCACCCCTAAGTCCCCGGGTGCCCTTTCTCCCATCGCCGATCGCCATCCCCTCCTAACCTGCTGTGTCCCCCGAAGCGGGTGGTTCGGTTCTGCCCGTGTGAACCCCGTATAAGTGGCATCCTGTGTGTTGGGCTCTGTCCTGATCGCTGCCAACACTCACGAGTGCGTCTGGGCCGTGGGCGGGGCTCCAGGTCATCCTTTCGGCAGTGGGGCCCTCTGTCCCTCTGGTCACCTTGGCCTGGGGCTGTCGTGGCAGTGTTCCGGGGTCCTCACTCATCTCCTAGTGGGAACGTGAGTGCCCCGCTGTTGCCCAGCCCCCAGGAGAGACCTGTGGTCGTGACAGGAGTGTCCTCTGCTTTTCTGGAGGTGCAGGCCCAGGGTTGGAATCTGGATCACCCGACCCCAGGGACCTTGGGGTCTGGAGCCCTTGGGCAGGGACCCAGTGCAGACACTGCCCAGAGAAGGGGAGCACCAGTGGGGGGTGACAGTTAGCCCTTAGTTCACAGAAACCTGATCTGGGCCCCTGGCCCAGGGGTTCTCTGTGCTCCTGCCAGCTCAGGGGCTGTCCTGGTCTTTGTCATTCTTTTCATTGAAGGTGACAAAATCTCCAGGCTCCCTACAGGACTCCCAGCCCCCAAAAGGGAATTGATTAGCTTATGTAATTAAAGAGGCCAGAATACTGGCTTCAGATATAGCTGGATCCAGGTGCGTCGTTTCCCCAGGGAGCTTTCTCTCCGTCTCTAGGCGCGGACCCCCCCTTCCCCCGTGGCAGCTTTATTCTCTGGGCAGCTCACCTCTCAGGGTGGTCCTGCAGCTGGGCTTCAAGTGCAGCAGAGAGAGAGCGGCTCTTTCCTGCCTGCTTAACAAACGCCCAGGGTGGGCCCCGACCGAGTTGCCTCGAGTCATGCCCAGACCCACCCAGAACCAGTTGTTGCGGCTAAGGGATGCGTGTGCTTAGGAAGTGTGGCTGGCCGGGTCCTGTGTGTGGGGGGACGGCCTGCCTAGGACAGTGGGGTGCCACGGCCGGCAGAGGAAAGGGCACAGCGACTGCGGGTGTCCCTTCAGCAGGGCGGCCAGCAGAGCAGGCCCGCTTTCGCCCAGCCCGGAGCCCTCCCCTGGGAGGCAGGAAGGCAGGGTGGGGGGTGGCCGTCAGCCCCATTTCTGGGCAGCTCTGGGCGGCGCCTTCAGGGCAGGGGCTCGCCGAGTCCCATTCCTGAACACAAGTCTCATTAGTCACGGTGGGTACAGACCTCTGCGAGACGTCACCATAGGCGTGGCTGGTTCCAAAATAGACTGTTTTCCTGTTATGTTTAGGACATTTAAAAATAAAGGCCAGTGATGCTGTGAGCACAGTTGCAATCTGAAATATTAATAAACAGCCACAGGGCCGGCCTCCGAAGGAGTGACTGGCTGTCCCCGAACAAAGGACGCCTTGTCCTGACCGCCAGGGATGGTGCTTTTGTCCAACGCCTGGGGCAGAGCGCCACACGCCCCCCCTTCCTCCTTTACGCCATTTCATTAAGAGACGCTTGGAGCCTCGCCGCCTGGGTGCCCGCCCTTTTCTCCAAGCAGCTGCTCCGTGTTTTAGATACCGCTTTCCACACTCGGGCTTGCCCCCAAACTAGAGTTCCGTGGGGTCCCTCAGGAGGATCCAGTCCTTGGTGACGCTCTGGGACCCAGGCCCTCCCTTCCCGCACCTCCCAGCGGGGGCGGGGGGAATGGTCAGCCCCGGTTACCACGGCAACCTGGGATGCTGGGGCCGGCCCTGCCCTGCCCTGCTTCCCCACAGACCCTCCTGCCGCTACAGAATGAGTGGCTGTCTGTCGGAAAGTCGCCCTGTACGGCCGACGCTCCAGCCTTGTTCTGCGCCAACAGGATGCCAAGGCTCAGCCTCAGGTGTGTGGGAGAGGTCTCATTGCTGCACCAGGTGGTGGCTGTGGACAGGAGAGAGTGTCACGGTAGTCTGGCAGGGCCCCCAGGGCAAATGTGACAGCCGGAGGGCAAGCAACAGTCCTGGAGGCTACGGGTCCCACGTCCAGGGTGGGCAGCGGGCCGCTGTCCTCTCTGTGTCCTCCTGTGGCCTGTCCCTTTTTACAAGGATGCCAGTCCTACAGAAAAGGCCCCACCCTATGACCTCGTGGACCCTCATTACCTCCCACAAGGCCCCTCTCCAGGCGGTCACATTGGGGGCTGCAGCTTCCGCCTGTGGATCTGGGGCACATGGTTCAGTCCCTAACTGGGGTGAAGAGGGGTGGCCAAAACCTGACATACTCCCGTGGATGCCTTCCCTTCTGTTCTTCCTGCCACAGTCCCCTCCCCGGGGGGCCATTCTGTCATCTGAGTCCAGGGCAGTGCCTGTCCTGTGGCTGGAGCAGGCTGCACGCTGACCCTCCGGCATTCGAGGGCCCCTGCGTCAGCTGCGGGGCGTGGCCGCTGTTCAGGAGAGCAGGCCCGCAGCCCCAGGCCAAGGAATACTGCGACACCGGACTCCTGTTCGAGGTCACCGGCCTGGAGCGGAGCTTAGCTGACGTCCTGCTCTGTGACCGTGGACACACTGCGCAGCCTGTGTGAGCTGCGGGCTCCTGCCCTGGGGGCCAGCAGTGGCGGGGGTGGGTCTGCGCCAGAGCCTCTGGGGGCTGGGTGCATCTGTCCTGGAAGGCTGCCGGAACGGAGCAGGCTGGCTCTCAGACCCGCTCACGGAGGGATACTGGCTATCGGGCCCTTGCCACCCGACGTGCCACCTCTGCACATACGAGTTTTTGTCTGAACGTCCCTTTTCAGTTTGGGGGCAAACACCAGCTAGGGGAGATACTGAGTCATGTGGCCGCTCACTGTTCAGCCTGTTGAGGACCCACCTGCCTGTTTCCCCTGGCGGCTGCACCGTCTGACGCTCCGCCAGCAGCGCAGAAGGTTCCACCTTCCCCACATCCTCCCGTCCCGGTGGGCGGGGGTGGTGCCAGCTCACTGCAGCTCGGTCTGCATTTCCCTGGGAACCTTTTCCTGTGCTCCCCGGCTACTCACGCGTCTTCTTCAGAGCGGCACTGACTTTGTGCTTTGTAAACCGCCGTGGTGTTGTGCACGTGGTGTCTGGTCCTGTAGGGAATCGGGCTGATGCAGAGAGGTAGAAAGAGGAAAATAGAAACCATCCAGAGGGGTCTTCTCAGTCCCCGGGGCCTGCAGAGACCTTTAAGCTAGACACCAACCTGCAGGCACCCGACCCTGACCAAGGAGCAGGTCAGCAGGCGCCTGGGAGAGCAGGGTGGCCAGTGGCCGTCCTGAGCCTGGGTGTGCACTGCCAGCTTTCTGTCGGTGAGGACAGGGCTGGTCTGGCTCCATTTCCCAGAAGGGTCCCCGAGGAGAGGAGGGGCGGTGGCCCGGCTCTGAGTCTCACACCCGGTGTTCTAGAGCAGAGACTAGAACCTGCCCTCAGCCCGAGATGGGAGCTTGGTCTGACCCCGATACCTGGCTGAGGGTCCATCTCCACCCACCCACCCCCCACCACACACTGGCCCAGCGGGGAGGCCCGGGTCATGCCGCCCAGCTGCCATCACCCCACAGCCCGAGTTGGTGTGGAGACGGAGATGGAGGAAGGGGAGGAGGAGGAGGAGCCCACTCCAGCATCAGGCACCCAGCCTGCTGTGTCTGCAGGGCCCCGAGGTGCTGGCGCGTCTCCCCCTGGCACTCGGAGTGCTTGTCGGGTCACGGGCCGCACTGCAGCAGCACAGGACTTGCACACACGTGCGTGTGTGCCTTGCATGCATGGGTGTGCTTGTGTGTGCACATGCATGCAGGTGCACGTGTGTGCACACACGTGCACATGTGTCACTTCTTGGACCCTCAAGGGGGCTTGAGGGGCCCCGCGTGTGCCTGGGTGTGCGGCATGTACAGCGTGCGCAGCGTGTGTGCCCAGCACCCGCCCCGGGGAGTGCTCGGCCCCCACACAGCCTGGGCCTGTGCTCTGTCCCGTGCGCTGGCACAGACGCAGTTCCCGGTGACAACCTGACCTAGTTCTTGTCCCCGGAGCGCCAGCTTCGCTCGCGGACAGTCCTCGAAGGAGTCCCACTGCCAGGGCACGCGTGTCGTTTGTCATCCAAATGGGGACACGCCTGAGCAGTGCCGGGCGGCGGTGTCACCAGCAGGGCTGCGGGGGAATCGGGGCCACCCTCCTCCCACCAGGAGCAGAGGCCTGGGGTTCTGCCACCTGGAGTCGACACGTTCTCCAGTCACGGGGCCGGGGCCCCGTGCGTCTCACACGTCCTCCTCCCCCCGCCCACGGACCAGCAAACCCCGAGGGGCCGGCCTGGATGGCAGGGGGCAGAGCCACCCCTGCGTCACAGCTGGGGAGGGGGAAGTGATGCCCCTGGCCTGACCCTTGCCCCGTGAGGCGAGCCCCGGGTGTCTGAGGCACGCGGCCGCCTGCCGTGATGCAGTTTGGGGGAGGTAAGAGGCAGCAGCTCTGTCCCTGGTGTGGGCACCCTGGCAGCACCTTGATTTGCTGGGTGCTCAGCCCGGCGCCCTGAGGTCCGACGCTGACAGGGGAACGGGAGCCCCTCGGAGACCCGCCTGTGTCTGTGGCCCAGCTGGGCTCCCAGCCCTGCACTGCCCTGACAGGTATGGGGTCTGGGGCGGGGCGGGGCTGAGCGGGCCCGTCCCTGCCTCGTGTCCCCCTCCCCTGACCGGGTGGGCTCCCCATAACCTGGCCCAGCACGCAATAGGCCCGCCGCAAATGCCTGCCGCGCTGGAGCCAGTGGGATGGACGCGGACTTAAGACAGCTCATTACTCCCTAATGAGTGTTAACCGTCGAGAAACAGATTTAGAATTCAGCATGGTTAAAAATCATCCATCTTCTGCTGTTTAAAAATTGCTTGTCACTCTGTGTGCCAAGCGCATTTTCAGCAGTCTGGTTTTCCAAAATGATCGCTGATTGGAACGGAAACATTGCCGCTAAAATTAGAGTGACAAAATGCAGTTGTTATGGAACAACAAGAAAACCGCAGGTCCCCTCTGCCGGGGAGGAGCGGCCCCCTCGAGCCAGGGCGGCGTGCCCGGGGCTCCCGAGCGCCACACAAAAGGCTGCCCCGCCACTCAGTCAAACCGTCAGTGGGAACCCAGCTCAGAGAGAGAGGCTGCTCCGGGGTGGAAACTAGCGTCTTCGCAAAGCCTTGCTGCAAAATACTAACACACAGACTGCTTTCAAGTTAGCGTGAACATCCAGACATCCATTCCTCTCTTGAAGGAGGATACCAGCCTCCCCTTTGCACTCACCCACCCTCAGCTGAAGCATCCTAGATGCATTGCTTTTTTCTCCACAATGCCTGCATCAGCTGAGATTCGGTTCAGCAGCATGTGACAGGAAAAACACAAAAGAGCCATGGCTTACATGGGATAGTTTATTTGTGTCATATTAAAGAAAACAGAGGAAGGAAGTCCAGAGCTGGGGTGGGGACTTCTGGGTCATGGGGACCTAGACACTTCCATTCTTCCTGTTCTGCCATTCTTAACAGGCTGCCTCGTGGCTCAAGGTGGCTGCTTTGATTCCACCCATCACATCTGCATTCCTGTTCAGGAAAAAGCAAACCACAGTCATTGTAAGGACGTGCAAAGTGTCCACAGTGTTTCTGATTATGGATTATTGGCCATAACATAATCTCTAGGGAGGCTGAGAGCTTTTATTCCAGAAACTTGCTGTTTAAAGTAGACAACAGATGTGAGGGTAGGCAGCTGGCCACGTCATCACAGTGTGTCCTGAGGAACAGCCTCCTTCATGTTTCCATAGTGCCCACCCATCTGAGCAGCCTTCCCCCTGCCTCCACGGCTCAGCCAGAGCAGCTCAGCATGTAAGCTATAAGACATCATCTGAGTGAAGGTTTGGGGTGTTTTGAGGAAGAAACCACAATTTATGAAGGTTTGGAGTGGACAGGACTTGCCCAAGGCAGTTGGTTGTCTGCGCACAGTTATGCCGGCCACCCCGGGGTCCCTGGCCGGGGTCCCAGCATCCCCTGGAGCTCTCTTCTCCTTCTGAGCTCCCAGAACTCGTGCCAGGTCCAAGCCGAGTAAGCAAGGAATATTCCCCTCGTACCTGTGAGGCCTCTCGGTTACAAAGGATGAAAATCAAGCTTAACTTGGCTGAAGCCTGAGGAATGGCACCAGACTGTGGGTGCCAGTCCCATGGACCACGCCAACCTGAAAGCTTATACCACCGCCACCCCACACCCCATGGCTGACCACTGGGGCGCAGGGCCGCAGGCGGGACAGGTGTCCTTTCACTGAGCACCGTGAGCCTGGCCAGGCCTGCGTGGCCCCTGGGCGCTGGGAGGGGCGAGGAGTCTGGAACGCCTGACTTCTGCCACCTGTGCCAGGACCCGGGCGAGCATGTAACTAGCGTCCCCTCACCCAGTCCTTGGGGCAGGTCACCCAGGCCACCGGGCTCTGTACCAGCCCTTTCACTCTCTCCCGACCTTCTGTGCCTCGGTCTCCCCTCCTGTGCAGAGTGGGCAACTGCAGTCCGCTCACACAACCCTGCTCGGGGGAGGACTAGGTGACTCGGTGATTGGAAGGCTCCTGCAGCCGCCGCACAGAGTGGGTGCTGGCCGGACAGTGCACGGTGGTAGCTCGGACCCGCCCTCGAAGGTCTCTGGTTCTCTTTCTTGTTGGCAGGAGGAGAGGTGGCTCAGAGAGGTTGAATGACTGGCTCCAGGTCACACAGCCAGCGAGCAGCAGGGGCAGGGCTTGGTCCAGAGCTCTGGCTCCCTGCTGAGCAGCAGAGCGGGGCTGGGGGCTGGGACGGGATGTGCCCAAGGCCTTGCGTCTGACCCAGGAGCGGTCTCTCATTCCCCAGGGGCACGCAGCCTGGCTGGGCCCCTGGTGGTTCCAGGTGGCTGTCACGGGGCCTCTGGCCGTGACTTCAGAAAGATGCTCCATTTCTCCCATTTCCTTCTGCGCTCCTCAAACAAGGCCACCATCTGTCTGTCCGACCTTTCTTCCTCCTTCTGGGCCAAATGAGGGCTCTCGTTTCCAGCAGCCACTGCGGAGGGCCCGGGTCATCTCAGCCACCCTTGCCAGGGGAGTGGCTGACCTGCAGGACCCAGGGCACCTGCCCTCTGTGGAGACAGCGTCCCAGGCTGCCCAAACCAGAGGCACCTAGGAAAAGCTTCACCCTGTGCTGCGTATTTGGGCCACGGACCAGCGCCAGGGGCTCCATGGTGGACCCCCAGCCTGATCGCATAGGGACCGCGCCTGGACAGATGCGGGGTGCCCCGGGGGTGGTCCCCGTGCACCCCCCACCCGGATGCTTTGCTTACCCCCTAAAACCCAGCATAGACCCCTCCATGGCCCTCAGCTCAGCAGCCGTGACCTCTGTCACACAGCTGCAGCAGACGGTCCTCTAACGTGATTCCTTGGACTTCGGCACTTGGCTCGCCTGGGGCCCAGATGGCAAGGACGCCTGCAGCGCCCCTGGCTCCCTCTGGGGACCACACCCCAGCGAGGCAGTGCTGCTCCAGCCCACGTTGTCAGAGCTGCAGCGGGCCCATAGCCAGCCACGTGGCTTACGTTCCCTGCGTTGGGGTTTTGCCCTGTCCTGTCTGCTTCGATGGTGGAAAGGTCATGAGACCCGGATGGGCAGACCGGGAGGAGGAAGCAGGGGGGCTGTCGGGGGCCTCAGAATCCCCTGGGGCAGGGGCTCTAAGACACCCGCCCTGGATTCCGAGTGAGGCAGCCTGGGTGGGGGCGGCGGTCTGTCCCCCAGACGTGCTGCCCGAGCCGACAGCGGCATCACCTGGGAACTTGTCGGGAATGCTGGTGCTTGGGCTCCACCCAGGAGCCAGGACCTCCGTGTTTTCTAGAGCCCTCCAGGTGTGTGGGGATCCAGAGGTGTGGGGATGTGGGGGTGCAGCTGGAACCCGAGAACCTTGACCCCGAGGAAGGACGTGCTGCTCAGAGTGTGGCCCCCGGAGCAGCTGCATCGGAGCAGCCCCCTGGCGCTTGTCAGGATGCAGAGTCCCAGGTGCCCAGGAGGACCTGAGTGTCGGTGGTTTGCTGACCCCTGGGTGCGGGGAGACGGGAGGCCCCACGTTCAGCAAGTTTGACCCTGTTTGCATGCGAAGGGGACGCCCGTGGGCCCAGGGAGGCCGTGGCCTGGTCAGCTTGTCTTTCCTGGCCACCTGCCAGCCCTTCGGGCTGATTCTCAGCTACTCTCCCCTGCTCCCGTCCCATCCCGGCGAATCCCCGCTGTGCTCCAATACCCCCCCCCCCCGCCACTGCCCGAGGGAACAGGGTCCCCCCGGCTCTGGTTCCAAAGATCTCAGCCCCCCTCCCTGAGTTAGTGCTTGACAGGCCTGAGCTCAGAGGGATTGGGCCACTTTCCCGGGGTCACACCAGCCTGTGGCCCCAGCCAAGTCAGTTGGGGTCAGAATGACACCCTCAGCAGACTAGACCAGCACTTCAATGCAGAAGTCGTCCTATGATAACCCCCTCCAGCATCTGTCCACCCCGTCAGGAAGCCCTGATGTCAGAGGACCGCTGTCCTTTCAGAAGGGTCCTGGCCTGCGATGCCTGCCTCAGCCACTAGATGGCAGCCTCTTGGCACAGAAGCCTAGGAGGAGGCACCTGGGCAGGATGCAAATCCCCAGTCCGGCTCCACAGAGGAGGCTTGGGGGACAACTTCCTACTGGGGAGGGGGTCAGGAACGAGTTTTCAATGTTCATAGTCCGAGCAGGGCCTCCCAGTGTGTCCAGGAGGCCAGCGGGTGGATGGCGAGCCACTGAGTTAAGGGAGGTGGGGACACAGGGAGCCCCCTGCACACACTCATCCTCACGGGCACCCGTGGGAGGCTGGGCGACCCCACGCAGGAGGCTGCAGGCAGCCTTTCCTCCAGGACAGTGGGCACCGGAGGGTCTCACCCTGAGGGCGTAACGGACCGTGGGTTTTCACCTTCTTGGCCAGCGTGGGCAAGGGGCTGGCGGAAGCCCAGAGCTGGCGCCCAAACCCCAGCCTCACCAGGATGTTATGTGGGCCCGTTACGTGGCCCCTCTGCACCTCGGTTTCCTCACTCATTAAACGGGGGGGTCATAGCGCGTGACCCAGCTGGGAGTTACGATTGGCTGGTTTTCAAAGCTCGAAGGGGTTGGCGCAGCGCCTGGCATAGGCAGACGGGGATTGGCATTCCTGCTGCCATCATCATGGCATGGCAAACTTCTGACTGTGCGCTGTGTGCGCGCAGTGAGCACTGTGCCTTTGTCTGCCGGGGTGTTGGGAGTGTCGGGTCATTTGGGGTCCGCCCTCTGACACGATGGCGTGTTTTAGGCTAGTGGCACCGATGACCCAGAGCAGATGTGACCACTTGTCCACCGCCTCCAAGGCCAGCTGCACACTCACTCGGGGCTGCGTGCGAACTGACCCCTGTGTCACCAATGTCCCTATTTATCCCTGGCGGTCCGTGCTGGAGGCTGGATCTTCTCCTGCCCTCCTTTTGACCTGCCCCTCACTGGGGGGCTGTGGGAAAATCCGTTCTGACAATCCCCTTTATTCCATGTTCACGCTATTTAGGTTTAATGTGACGATCAGTACGTTTGCTTCTTGTTTTCTGGGTGTGTTCTCACTGCACTCTGCCGTCTTCGGGTGTTTCGACTGTTAGAATATATTACGTTTCTGTTGAAATGGACTTTTGTGGAGGCTCTGGGTAGGCAACGTGCTGGGATCAGCACAGCGCCCTCAAGGCAATGCCTCGAGTGGACGGTCAGGCCCTCCCCACACGTGTGTCGCATGTATGAAGTCTGCATGTGCTGGGAACCGGCCATGCAGCATGAATACCCTTCCTTCCAGCCATCGTTGAGTCTTTTGAACATTATCCCCCGAGAGCAGGACGCTCCTGGGCTGGGATTTCATCAGGACCCGTCTCGGGTTTTTCTCCACGTCCGCACCAACAGTGGAGGGCTGGGGACAGAGCCGCCTGCCTCCCCTGAGTGCAGGTGGTGCGTCCTCAGAGCCCCCATGCACCCCCAGAGCAGGCTGCCGAGTAACTCAGAGATAATGCAACACCCACGTGGGCAGAAGCCCACCCGCTCTGGGCACCAGCCCCTCAGATCCCAGGTTGTGCCTCCTCCCGCCTGCTCCCCGCAGCCCCCCAGGTGGCACCAGGGAGGAGCAGGCAGCCTGTGGCTGAGGGGCGGGGCAGGGGGCAGCTGTCCTCTGCGGAGTGGGTGCCTGCGCTCGCTCAGCTCCTGCTTACCCGGAGGACCATGCGCTTCAAGGGGTTGCATCGGTGGGGGCCTGCTCCAGCAGCAGCTGGAGGACCTGCAGGGCCTTGGGGGGCATCCCTCTGGGGCAGGGCCGCCGCTGCTGTGCTGTCCCCTTGCAGCTCTGAGTGTGGCTGCATCTGTTGGCGGGAGGTGTCCAGGAGTGTCTGGGCATGCCTGAGGTCAGAGCCTCTAGGCTGTGTCAGGGGCGGGCTGGGCCCCGAGCTGGGAGCCCAGGGCTCGGAGCCTTCTGTCTGCCATGTGACCTCGGAAAACCTGGGGTTTTCCTGACTGTAAAATGGGCACCTGGGCAAGGTGGCCTCTGGGTTACGTTCACCCCTGGGGGTCTGCCTCGGGCTTTCTGCCTCCCCTCTTCTTCACCGACAGTTACCATGTGCACCTGTGTGTTGCCGGCTCCTGTGCTATCCACCTGGGTGCACATGTTCTGTGTGTGTGCGTGTGTGCACATGTGCGTGCCCCTGAGCATGTGAGTGCAGCTCACAGCACCTTCCACCGGCATGCCGCAGGTCCTGGTCCCCGATCTTGCTCCCCTGGCTGGTGCTGTCATCTGTCACTCTGAGATGCACCCCCACCTGCACGCTACCTGAGGTGCACCCCGGTCCTCGGCCTCCTCTGCCCTTCCCCAGGTTCCAGCTCCCTTTCCGCCCTGACGGGCTCCTCAGCCACATGTGCACATCCGGGCCAAACAGACCTGAAACCCTGGAGCATCTCGGGCGCCCGGCGTCCCGGGACCCGGAGCATGGGGCTCACACAGCACACGCACACAACACACGGGCTCGCTCCCCACCCCCAGCCCGTGCCGACCTTTCCCTGTGCTCCCACCTGTGTGGGGGCCTCCGTGCGCCCTGTCCGCCCTCTCCCGACTCAGAGTGGCCACAAGCCGGCGTCCTTACTCCCCTTCGCTCCTCGTTGCCAGCGGCCGTGGCTGGACTACTCCGAGTCTGCGTCCTTTCGAGCCAAAGCAGGTTGGCGCTGCTAACAGTCTCCTGTGCAGGCCTGCCCGTCTGTCACACAGGGGCCTCTGGGATACGGGAGGACAGGGCCAGTGGGTGGCCGGGCCGGGTGATTCCTGGGCGTGGGGTCCCAGGCCTCCCTGTCCCTCCTCTCTCTCGGCTCCTTCGGTGGTGACCGCCGTCACCAACCTTGGGCACCAGGCAGTGCGTCGGCTCCCCCACCCCATTCCCCTTGCGCTGAGAGTCGGAGGCCTCTCGCACACTCCCCCCACGCCCCACCCCAGGACCTGGCCACGGCGTGTCATCTGCTTTGCTTCTGTGGGTGCAGCTTTGTGTCTGGACTCCAGGTGTGAGTGACGCTGAGCGGTGCTCCTCTCTCTCTGCCGTTTCCCTCAGCGTCCTGCCGGCCACGTGCACGGCGTTCTTGCAGGTGGTGGCACTCCCGGCTCCCCGAGGCCGAGTCACCTCCCTGCGGGTGTGCACACACCCCCTTCCTCTCCGCCCACCCACTCACCTGTCCCCAGTGCTCACCTGTCTGCAGAAGTGAAAAAGGGGCCGCAGCTGTCTCTTCAAGACCCTGGTTGCATTTCCCAGAGTGAACCGCCATGGCGGGGTGGTGGGCCGTAAGCTGGTCTTCGTTTTGGTTTCTCCAGGAGCCTCCGTGCCTGTCCCCGTGGCGTCTGCTTGGGTGCTGGGGACCAACCGCAGGGCGGGGACAGCAGAGCCTCTGATGTCACAGGCCTGGCTCTGCAGAGCTGGGGCCCCTGCGTCCAGGTTCCCATCGACACGGGGGGGATAATCGTGCTGCTTTGAAAGGCAGTCAGAAAGCATGAAGGCATGCACGCACAGTGACTGCCACGTGGGGTGTGCAGATAAACTGCCACACTAATAGCTTAGAATAAAACTGAACAAATGGGCTCCGGGCACCTGTGGCTTTACCAGAATCACCGGTGGGGGTGAGTTGGGCCCCGTGTCAGCCCCGGCTGCTGTAGCTAAATGCCACCGACCCTCACTGTCCCCGTCCTGGAGGCTGAAAGTGTGGGACCCAGGTGTGGAGAGGGATGGCTGCCCCTGGGGCCTCTCTCTGGCGTGGGGACAGCCGTCTTCTGCCTGTGTCCCCACCTGGTTGTCCCTCGGTGCACCTAGCTCCCTGGTGTGTCTCTCTGTGTGTCCGAGTCTCCCCTTCTCTTGACACCGGTTGCACGGGAGCAGGGCCCCTCCGCTGACCTCGTGTAACCTGAATCTCCTCTCTAAAGATCCAGTCTCCAGATATTGTCACCTTCTGAGGTGCATGTGACTTTGGGGACAGCTCAGCTCGGGCCAGCCTCTCCGGAACCCCTGTGACAGCAGTTTCTCCCAGGGTGACAAGCCAGTGGAGAGAGAAATCCTTATTGCGGACAGACCCCCACTTTCTCTGGAATGGGGGCAGAAGGGAGGGAGAGCGCCCAGGGGCCAGCCTGGGGTTTGTGTGCACCCCAAGTGCACAGGTCCTGAGGCTCAGCCATGGCTCGGTCAGGTCCCGAGAGTGGACACGGCCACGCCTGCCACACCGGGTCCCTAGCCAACAAGCAGTGTCAGGCGCACCCCGCCCTGGGCGTCAGAACCGAGGTGGCAGAGGAACCAAGGTCTCGGCTGGAGAAACCCAACAGCCCGGCTCACAGGGACCCCGCGTGGGGTCTGGGCACCGCTGGGCCTCTGCCTGGCCCTGGACGCCCCCTGTCAGGCCACAGGGCCCTTTTCTGACTTGGAAAGTGCAGCCCAGAGACCTCCTTCCGCGTCTCCTGGGTCCTGGATCACCACCAGGGGGCAGCAGAGTCCTGGGGGGGTCTGGGCCGGCTGGCGGGCAGTTCACGGACTGCGGAGCCCCCCGCATTGGTGCGACCTTGGGGGGCAGTGGTCACTTTACTGCGTTTGCTGTAATCTTCCACGTCCCTCCAGAGAACAGCGCGCGAGTGCCCCCTGGCCAGTCCATCGTCCCCATCGTCCCCGTCACAGTCTGGAGGTGGTGTGTACGGCCAGGGCCGGGGGTCCACGAGCAGCCCACTGTGGGAGACGGGAGGGTGTGGCCCTGCAGCCCCTAAGTCTGTTGAGACAGGAGAGCGAGTTTGGGCCTGAACAGACCAGAATCGAACAGCCAGGTTTTCAGACCCCAGGGGCTCCAGGGGCTTCAGGGGCTTACCTCCCTCCAGACGCGCGTGGGAGACCCTCCCTGAAGGTTCCCTTCCTAGGCCCCCACGCTCTGTGAGCGCTGGGAATCGGAGTGCAGGGGACCCCAGTCTCCCCGGTGGCTTCCAGAATTCCAGAATTGAGTTCCGACGTGCACTGCTCTTGACCTATATTCCTTATTCCGGGGAATCTCAGGCAGTTCCTTTGTCGTGCCCCCTAAGAGCTCATGGCTTTATTCTGCATGAAGATCCGGCTCTTCTGGGTGGGGGGGTGGAGAATGAGGCCGGCCCACCTGCCCCTGTGGGAAGTCCGGAACAAGAACTTCCCGCTCAGATGCAGCCGCTCCTCCAGGCCCGGGCTCCACTTGGTCTCCCGCCCTCTGTCTGGCCGTTCAATGGGGATGGGAGCTGGGCCATGGCTCTGGGTGTCAGCCCAGCAGGGGCTTTCTCGCTGGGCAGCTGCCTGACCTTGGGCAGGTCAGTCCCCCTCTCTGGGCCTCGGTGTGCTGTCCCAGCAGGTGGCGCTGTGCCATCCTCACAGGACTTCACCCTGGCGCAAGGCAGGGACAGGCCTGAGCCCACCCCTTCCGTCCCCTGGAGGAGAGCTGGACACTCAGCTCGCATGGGGCCACCACACACACCCTACCATGCACATCCACTATGGGGCCTCACTAACAAATACATTTGTTTTTCACTGACGTGCCAACTGCCGTCACTGAGGAGACCTACTCTCTATGTGCGTGCGGGAAAACCAGCCCCTCAGAGCCCGTATTCTAGAACCATCAGTGTCCTGAACCCATTTAAGATGTCAGAGTGTGCGGGTGGGCAAGGCCACACCTTCCTGGACTGGGAGCCGCAGCCCCAGCCCGGGGGCCACCCCGCACAGGCCCGTCTCAGGACCTGTGGGCACAAAGCAGCGTTTGCCGGGGTCTCCAGGGAATCCCCACGTCCCTGTGTGTTGGTCGCTCTGGTCCCAGCTGGCCTGCCCTTGTCAGGGGGGCGGGGTCCATGTGGAGCTCCTCTCCCTGCCAGTCCCGTCCCGGTGCGTGCCCCCACGCAGAGTAGCCGTGCTCTGGGGGTGTGGTCTGGGAAGGAAGGCTCCATACCTCAGAGGTCATCTGTCCCCGAGACGCCTGCGGAACAGTATGACGGTGTGAGTTCTCCAGGGCAGGGTCCAGTGTGAGTCCCAGCACAAAGGACATGCCTCGCTCGTGGGCGTGGCTCAGAGTCTCACTCCTTCTTCGAGGGGCGTGTCCTTGGCCCTGGACCCCCAAGGCCTCGGGTCTTCGTCTGCACAACGGGCTCTGGCGGGCGTGCCTCTGCGCACGGCGGCCGTCCAGGGTTACGCCTGCCTGGGAAGTGCTCTGAGTGGACCTTCTGAACGGGCCAGCTCACGGTGTCGGCATCCTGGGGCTGAGACCAGCGATACCCCGAGGGGCAGCTTAAAAACCAGATACGTTTGCCCTCCCGGTTCTGAAGGGCAAACATCTCGGCCTCAGCAGCCTGCAGAGGGTCCTTCCTGCCTCCTCCAGCTCCCGGGCAGGGCTCCAGGCGTCCCCGGGCTGGAGGCCACATCCCCCTTCCCCGTCTCCGCCGCCCCTGTCATCACATGGCCTCCTCACTGTGCGTGTGTCTCTGTCCTGTCTTCTGTCTCTGACGAGGACGGCCACAGATCAGGGCCCAGTGGGTCACCCAGGACATTCTCCCCTCAAGACCCTGAGTTTAGTCACATCCACAAGGCTCCTTTTCAGTCTCGCCCCCGTTCATGGGCTCCCGGGTCGGGGTGGGGTGACATCTCTGTGAGGCCACTGTGCGGCCCGGTTACCAGTGTCCTCACTGTGGGGGTCACTCAGTTGCTATCCCAGGACAAATGAAGAGATTTCCTGCCCGATGCGGCCACCACCCGGCACACTCAGCCTGAACGTGAGTGCTGGTGGGAGGCTGAGGCCCCCTGTCCCGGGCACAGGCCTGGTCCGCTCCTCTGCCAGCGAGGTCCTGACCCCTGAGCCTCAGACCAGGCCAGGCCTGGGCCGGGCTTGGCCACCCCTCCGGCACCCTGCTAAGGTAGTAGCTACCATGTGATGGAGAAGGAGGCCACCCCGGTGACTGAGGCAGGGGCATGGCTTGGACCAGACAAATTGGAGGGCTGCAGAGCCTGAGACCACATCACAAGGAGCGTGTGTCCAGGGCAAGGGAGGTGAGGAGGCAGCATTGCACCCCGCCCCCGCACAGCCTCCTGTCATGTCTGGCAAGGGTTGGCACAAGACACCAGGATCCCTGGATCTGTGGGTGCCCTCATGGAGCAGGGCAGGGACTCATAAAGCCACCCATCGCAGGGGCAGCCCCAGCCACTTCCTTCTTTGCACTTGGACCCCCACCGCAGCGAGGTCCCCTTCGCCCCCGTGCAGGCCCCTTGCTGAGCACAGATGTGCTGTGGCCACCCATGCCTGCATCCGCCCGTCTCCAGGGCAACGCCGAGTTCCCCCATGTGCTGCTTAAAATATCCTGCCATTCCCAGCCCCAAGGCTGTGCGCGCAGTTCTCCGAGGGCCTCCCTCCCTCCTGAGCCAGGGATGGGGGCGAGCAGCAGGAGAAAGGCCATCCCCAAGTACCTCCTCTTCCGGGCAGTCCCAAGGCCTGCAGCTCCCTCCTTGGCTGTCTGACCCGGGTTGGCCACTGGAAGGTGAGGGGGCAGCGGCCACCTTGGCCTCCGGGACGTAGGCCACAGCCTCTGGCTGGTGGGAGGCTGGACACCGCCCCCCTTCCTCACCCAAGAGCACCCTGCCAGCCTGCCCCTCAGCCCCGGTCTCCGGATCCTTAGCCAAGATTCCGCTGTTCTTTTTGCTCCCTGTCACCTGTCACCAGGTGGGCTCTGGGCACATCTTCTACATGTGACCTTCACACCATTCCCTTCCCATCTCCCGGGCTTCCGTTGTACCCCCAGGAAGTCGGCTCGCATGCAGCTGCGGTGCCCTCTGCCCGTCCCACCTCCAGGCCTGTGCCCGGGCTGTGCCTGCAGGGCTTGGCTGCCCCGCCCCTCTCCTGGCCAACAGGAACCATCCTTCCCTGGGGACTGTTCCCACCTCTCACCTTACTCCTTCCGCTTTCTGCCACAAACGTGTACATGGTAGGGACGCAGCATTGCTCTGCTTCCCAGTCCCCACACTGGCCGGGCGCAAACTGGAGCCTGCAAAGGGTAACAATCATTAGGGAGTCACTCTCCCTGCCTGCGAGCACTCGTGTTTCTCTCTGACCTCGGCCCTCCCTGCTCCAGTCCTGGGGGAGCACCACTGACCCCCCCACCTGTCCAGCCTCATCTCCACCCCCAGGCCGGGGACCCCAGCATGCACGGGCAAGCTGAGAGGAAGCACTCGGTCTGGATGAGGCCACACGGGGCTGCGACTCAGCACACAGCCCCCAAGAGTGCCCGGTGAGTGGGGCTGGCTGCACCCGGGAAACCCCGTCGACAGTGCCGGTGGTGGCCCCAGTTTGCAAACCCACCCTGGGCCCCCACACACCCACCACTCCCCAGGGGCCCCGGGCAGCCGAGGTCAGACCCCAGGTTCCCACCGTAGCTCTGCCTCACGTGTTTGTGATGCTTTTGGAAAGAGACAGATGCTCTCAAATCATCTTAAAATGAAGGCAACCATTGCCCCCACCTCCCAGCACCCGAGTGAGCGTCCAGTGAGACTTCTCCAAGGCGAGCGTCCGTGGTCCCTAGGAACCGTTGGCAACACCAGCCTGCAGCTTATGGCTTCCATGAGCCCAGGCCAGTGCTCTCACCCCCCCACCTCAGGCCGCTGCTGGTGCTGTCCCCCGGCCCGCAACGCCCGTCCCCCTGCCCACCTGCCCAACTCCTACTCAGCCCGCAAGGCCCGGCCGAGAGAGCCCCTGCTCCCCACCCCCACCCCACGCTCCCCAGCTCCTGGCACATCTCCCTGCCGCGCCGATCCCGCCCTGCGACACTGTGCTCCGCTCTGCACCCTCCTCGCAGCTCGGTCCTCCCTCCGTCCGCAGCATCTGATGCGCCCAAGCCGCTCAGGTTCACTCGTTCAGCACGGACGTGCCGTGTGTCAGACGCTGTCCCGGGAGCCAGGTCACAGCAGCACTGGGGAGTCCCCGTCCACACCTGGGACACTGGCAGAGCCGGGCAGGTGGGCAGTGTGTCAGGGAGGGAGTGCCTGGGGAGAGGGTTGCGGGTTGCGCTGCAGATGCTGTGGGAGGCTGGGCAGTTAACTGAGAGGAAAGGGAAGGGTGAGGCGTGCGGACACAGGGCAGGGCGGGCAGGGCCGGAGCAGCAGGTGCAAAGGCCCTGCGGCAGGGATGGGCTTGCGTCCCAGGACCCGCACAGAGAGCGTCGTGGCTGCAGCGTGATGGGGAGGGGAGCACGGGGGCGGGGGCAGGGAGGCCAGTGGCCCTGGGAGGACTCCAGGCTCCATTCCGAGGGTTTGAGCAGAGAAGCTATGTGAGGCATCAGGCCGTCCAGGGGCAGCTCTGGGGCTTCTGGGGCAGGGGGTGACAGGGCGCTCGGGGCAAGCGCTGGTGGGTGTGTCCAGGAGAGAGAGGGATGGTGTCAGCAGAGGTGGTACAGGGACCCATTGCCCCTGCAGCATGGTCACCACAGGGTGTCTTGTCGAGAGCTGCAGGATGTCTTGTGTTGAGGTCCAGGAGAGAAGAGGTCCCAGGAAAATGCGAAGCAGGTGTTCAGACAGGTGCGGGCATACCCGTCTCCGTGGCAGCCGCAGGTGGGACCTCGAGATGGTGGATGTGTGGAGTGTGGTCTCTGTGGCCAGTGGGCGCTGTTACTCGACCGGGAATAGGCACGAAGCCGCGACGTGCGCCCCCGAGTGGACGAGCCTTCGAAACATAGGGCCGAGCGGGAGGAGCCAGGGCCGGAAGGCGGCAGCCTGGGTGGACGGTTCGTGCGAGGCGCTCAGAGTGGGGCGTGTCCAGAGGGAGAGGGCAGGGGAACGGTCGCCAGCGCTGAGGGCGACCGGGGATGGCCTTGGCCAAAGCCAGCAGGCAGCCGTAACGAACCACCACACTCTGGGGCTTCGACAGCCGCTCCTGGCTCTCGCAGTGCTAGAGGCTGAAGGCCGAGGTCTAGGTGTCAGCAAATTCACTCCCTGGTGGGGCCAGGCCTCCCGGGGACCGGCCAGCCGCCGCCTCCTCCCTGTCCCGCCAAGCCCACCTCTGCGCTGCAGGGGGACAGAGCCAGCTCTGGTGTCCGTTTCTGGTTACGGCCACTTGGGGGGCCGGGGCTCCCCGTGTGAACAGGGGGTGGGGACACAATGCAGTCCGCAGCTCAGGGGTCCGGGTCTCCTTCGGGAGAGATGGAAATGTTCTGGGACACGACCCTGTGAAGGTGCCAAATATTCCTAAGCGGCGCTCTTTAAAGTGTGGAGTTTGTACGTGAGTTTCACCTCAGTGAGCGCCCAGAGGAGCGAGGGTCGAGAGCAGAGGTGGGGCGGGGAGCAGGGGCCGTCCTCTGAAGGCGGGGGGGGGGAGGGTGTCTGTGAGTCTAGACGTGGGGACGAGGACGTGTGTCTTGAGCCGAGGGGAGCGGGTGGCCCGCCGCTGTAGCCGCAGCCTGGAAGGGAGTGGGAAGGAAGCCGTCTGCGGGGATGGAGGGCGTGGCAGGCTGTCCTGACGCAGAGGCCCGTGGCTGCAGGGTGGGGGGTGTGGGGAAGGGACCACTGTGCGGGGACCACTATCTGTTGATGGCAGGCGTGCACCGTGCCCACGGTGCCCACGTCCTCAGAGCGGCCTCCCAGCGTGCACCCAGGTCCGGGGCCTCGTGCCACACGGAGCGTTCACAGAACCAATCCGAGTCATGGTGGTGCCACGAGCAGTCACACCGGCTCGGCAGTGAGGCCCCCACGGCGGGCGGCCCAGAGTCGCAGGCCCGTGCTCAGCAGGCAGGGCTGGCACCGGGCCCACTGGCCCACGTGCCACGTGCCTCGTTTCACACTCCCTCCTGAGTGTAACCCCAAAGGGCACAGCCAAGGGCATCTAGGGCATTCCCGGGCAGGGGTGCCACCCCTCTCTCATTCCCAGTCTTCTTGCAGTCCCCAAAGGAAGCCCCGCCCCCATCAGCAGGCACTCCCTGTGCCCCGCCCTCTGTCCCGGGAACCACCAACCTGCTCCCTGCCCCTGCGTCTCTGGACTTCTCATGCACTTGGACCCACATGTCAGGAGGTAATCGGTGAGGTCACCTATCCCGTGGTGTCCCAGTGGGACTCATCCACGTGGCCCCAGGTAGCAGCCCTTGACCCCTCTTCACAGTCCAGCATGCTGACCCTCTTCCACCTCCGGGGTCAGCTTCCCAAGGCCCCGGTGGACCCTCACGTGACCAGCAGTGGCGTGGGGCCCTGCGAGCGTGTAGTTAATGGTGTCGGCCCCTCTTCTTCAGAGAGAGCCTGAGCAGTGTGGGGGCCCACCGTGGCGCCTGCACATACGGATGTGTGTGGCCCGCCCTGCGTGTTTGTGGGCAGACGTGTGGGCTGAGTAGCACCTAGTCTCTCGGCCCTTCAGGCTGGAGACCCCCCTCCTCGCCCCCAGACGGCCGAAGCCGCAGTTCTCATGTCGGGTTCCTCAGAGCCCGGAATCGGCCCTCCTTTCACTGACCACGTGTCCCAGGTCTGAGCGGTGGATTGGAAAGGGCCAGCTGTCACGCCGTCTGGAGTGAAAGAGCCACCAGGAAGGGACGCCTTCCACCCGAGGGACTCGGCACGGTCTCTCGCCTGCAGAGCAGGAGTGGCGTCCCCCTCCCCGCAACAGCAGGCCCGGGGGTGCGAGGCATGTGCGGGTGCTGCCGAGCCCCCTCCACGCCCTTGCAGCTGCCAGCGGCTCCCTGGCCCCGGCGAGCAGGTGGAGCGCCCCAGGTGTCCGCTGGGCGCCAAACAAGGAGCATCTTCCCATGTCAGTCACCAGTCGGCTTGGTGGACGCCCGGTCTCCATGGTGATGGCCAACAGGGAGCAGGCCAGAAGTGCCACTCCATGCACACCTGCCCGTGCTCACCGTGGTGCTGAGTGCCTGTGTCTCATCTGTTCTCCTGGTGCCAAGGCCTGCGGCGCAAACTGCCAGCACGCCCATGCCTTTGTCCGGCCCTTAAATCACTTCAGGAATGTGTCAACCGGTGAAACTGTCAGACGGCCTCTCTGCTTCCCTTCCACGAGCACCCGCTCCTCTGTCGGCACCCTCTGTTAAGGCGAGTGAACAAAAGGGCACATGCCCAGAAACGCAGAACTGCCCACAGCCCCCTAGCAGGCCCGGGGGGTGCGGCAGGGAGCCCGGCGAAGCTGACCTTCCCGGGCCCTTGGTGCTCCTTTATCTGGACCCAAACTCAGGGCGGTCCCTGGCCGGGGCCGTCTCGTTCCCACTGCCCGCCGGCCCCATTGGGCTGCTGAGCCGGCAGGGCAGCGTCTAGCACACAAAGGAGGAAGCAGATCTTCAAGAGGATGGGCCTTGTCCCAGGTGCAACCAGGAGGTGACCGTGAACCTGACCGAGAGGCAGCATCCCACCCCTCGTCTCCGCCTCCAGCCCTTAGGAGGCTTGCTGCCCTTCCAGGCTGCTTCCTGTGCCACAAAGCAAATGACCTGGCACCTCGGCAACAAGAAAGCCTTGCAAACGATGCAGAAGTCAGCGGGCCCTCAGCCTCCCCGCAGCAGGCCCAGCGGGGGCTCTGCCGCTCTGGGAAAAGAAGCGGCGCACAGCAGCTCATCCATGAAGCTTGGCCAGCCTCCCGCCCCCGTCTCCAGACTTCTCCTGCTGCTGTTTCTGCCCAGGAGCCTCGAACTCTGCGTTCTCGATACATTTTTACATGGTTACCCATGTGGCTCTCCCAAGTGCTCCTTGCCGGGCTGAGACTTACCCTCTCCATTTTATGGATATTTTATAGGTGGTGAAACAGTTGCCCCAAGTCAAAAAACTAACCACTGACCTGCTACCAGTCGCAGCAGAACCACCAGGAAATGCAGCGACTTGAAACAGTAGCCATTTATCTCAGGATTGTGAACGAACACCAGCAACTCGGGCTGGGCTCTGCTGGGAGGTTCTGCCGTCCTCAGCTGGAGTCTGTCTGGCGTCTCTAGTGGCAGCTGAGTTATGGGTCCTCAGTGGACTGAGCCCCAGCCTGCGAACCAAAGGGTCGCCGGTTCAATTCCCAGTAAGGGCACATGCCTGGGTTGCAGGCCAGGTCCCCAGTTGGGGGTGCACGAAAGGCAGCCACACACTGATGTTTCTCTCCTTCTCTTTCTCCCTCCTTTCCCCTCTCTCTAAAGATAAGTAAGTAAAATCTTTTAACAAATAAAAAATGAAAGCCCTCCATATACCTGAACCACGTACAGCATAGCTCTGGGGGCCCGACTGACCTGGTGGAGCGATGCTCGGGGCTGAGACCAGTGCCCTGAGCGGGACACCCAGCCCGGCCACGGCCGTGGGACCTCACACGCCGCGCCGACAAGCCCTTGCCCTCTGCCTTCCTACCCCGCTATCCATGAAATTCCTCCCGCCACACGCAGCTTTTAATAGTCCCCCAAATGTTGCAAAGTGATTCACTTTAAATATGACACAGAACCAGCTGCAAAATAAGTTAAATGCGGCGGGTTTGGGGTGTTAGTGGCATTTATGGATATTGTAGGAAAACATTTACTCACTAAAATTCCACACAGTGAAAAAAATCACTCCCTTTCGTACGCGCCTGGGTACTTATCTCTGCCTGTGTTATTTAGGCTAATGACAGACTCACGACGGTCTCGGCTCAAGGATTCTTCCCCAAAGCATCAAGCTTGGAAGCGCCATTTTTCTGAAGACATGAATGTCTTTGGATTTTTCTCATCTAAGAAAGCTCATGCCACGCCAGCTTGTGCCAGTTCCCTTCACCCGGACTGGGGTTTGGGGCTTTGCTGTCGTCCAGGCTTTTCCTCAAACATGCCGGCCCCGCAGGGTCCAGGGGCACAGACTCACAGGCCTCCCCTCCCCCGACGGGCGTTCGCCGCCTCAGCCCGTTAGGCCTGGAGAGAGGTGTATGTCCCCGGGTCGCTCTCCGAGGAAGCCCGGGCCTCTCGCCTCCTCTGACCACGTGACATTTCTTAAAGGACGACAGGTGAGAGGTCAGAGAGGGAGACAGCCCAATGAAGACCCTAATGGGGTTGGGGTGCTCGGTTGCGGGGTTCTCCGGTAGCCGGAGACAGTTCTTGGAAAATTTGTGCCGTCACGAACAGGCATGTGCACCCCCCCAAAAAAAACCTTTCCAATGTGGCTCTTCCTTCACCGAGCAAGTGCGTTGAGGGGGCTCAGGACACGCCCCTTGACAGGTCGTCCAGAGTTTGATGTGAATCTGGGCTTTTTCCCTCGTTTGTCCAGTGATGGGGCCAAGGCCTGAGCCATGAGGCGGCCCCTCATCCTGTCTCTGTCCCTGGTGTGCTGGGTCCACCGTCACGGTGCAGGAGGTCCCCATCTCGGGAGTCTAAAGAGAACAAGTGACGGTCTTACCTCGGACTTGGTGGCTCCAGCGTGTGCTCTGACCGCAGTTTCCGTGGGTTCCAAGTGAGCCAGGGATGGGAGGGGGTCTGGGGCCTCTGCCTCGCTCTGCTGCCTCCTCCTCTGCCAGGGCCCTGATCCACACCCCCGGGGCCCTGCTCCTCGACTTTATCTGACCCCTCCTCCCAGAGGCCCCGCCTCCAATGCTTCCACAGAAGAGTCTGGGGGTGGCAGGGTTAGAGGTTGGAGAGGACGACAGCCCAGCGAAGACCCTAACCACAGACTGATCCACAGCGCAGCACCGAGGAGTTTCAGTGACGTTCCCCTGTCCCACCACCAGTGGCCATCAGGGAGGGCACAAACCTGACCCTAGGACAGGGCACCAATTCTTTGCTGTCTCCAGAAGTGATGACAGAGAGGCAAGTGTCCACATGTGTGACACTGGGGGACACACCCACTTTCAGACAGACTGCTGGGACAGGCAATGACCCCACTCTACCCGTGGTGCTTGTGCAGTGGTTTCCGGGTGACGCAGCGAGTGTCTGTGTGTCGGTGGGTGTGGGGCTCCTGCTAGGGGCAGGCCTGGGGTCACCCTGGTCCCCTGCCTGCGGGGAGCCACCTGCCAGCTTCTTGTGGTCTCGGGCAGCCAGCTGCCCCCGCCCCCACCCCGCTGAGAGGGTGTGTTCTTGAGTGCCCATTTCCCTGATGGCAAAGCTGAACCCCAGGAATGGTGAGGAACCTGCCGAGGTCATAGGTCAGGAAGGCCAGCTCTGACCTCGGCATTCACCCGCTGCCGGCCTCCCTAGCCTGCCATGTGGGTGCGGCCACGTGGAGGAAGGTAGAAGTGCCGCCGTGGTGCGCAGCCTGAAGCCCCACACCCTCCAGGAGACACAGGTGCTCTGGGGACACCCGGCTCCACAGCGCCCCCCGGGCAGCGTAGGGCGGGGGCTGGGCGCAGCTGGGGTGCTATGCCGAGCCCACTATTTTTACCTCCTGTCTCTCTGCGGTGCCACCCACGGAAATCTCTCTTCAGAGCCGTGGCAGCGGCCCCCGGGCCTCCGGCGAGCCAGGCCCAGGCTATTTTGGTGACCCCTGACTTGCTCAGGGGTCAGCCAGGCCGCAGGCGGAAGGAAGGGGCTCTGGAAACCCAGGAACCCCCCGAGGCCCGAGGGCCTGTCCCCGCCGCTGCTGTGCCAGCGGACAGGATCGGGGACAGTTCACAGTCTGCCAGGACACCCACCAGAGACCCGTGCGTGCCAGCTGAGTGCCGTGCCTGTGGCCCCAGGATGTGAGGCGGGCAGCAGATAGGCACAGAGCTGGGTCCAGAGCCCCAGGGCCCGGGCCCAGGTTCACATTGACTTAGTTGTGTGACCCTGGGTGAGTTGTTTAACGTCTCTGGGCCCAATTTTCTCATCTTCAGACCTTCATGGGGCATTTATGCCGAGGTGGGCGGGTGGGTCAACAGGGACCGAAGGCTGAGTTATAGCCCGAGCCACGCCCGTCCCCCAGGCGATGTTGTTGGAGCCCCGGAGCGTGAGCAGACAGGGCTTTGCGCTCTTTGCATCAGCAGCAACCGTGGGAATAACGGGACTTCCTTCTCTGAGGGCACTGCCCACCAGGCACCCTCCTCACATCCCACTTCTCAGGTACTTCATTGTTGCCCTGTCTGACAGAAGGGACCGGCCCCCTCCTGCCTCTCCAGGGCATGGGCTACCCTCACGGAGAACCTCCAGCTTCCCACCCCTGTTCCAACCGGAAGCCCCGAAGGGTGAGGGGTCTTGTCTGAGGCCACACACTGAGCTCACGGCAGCCACGTAAAGCGATGGAGAAGGACAAAAGGTGGGGAGAGCCCCGCCCTGCCAGTAGGTCCCTTCTGCAGTGGGGACTGAATGGGGAGGCACTTCGAGAGCAGAGAAGCGAGGACCCCGTGTGGAAGGAGGCTGGCTCGACCCTCGGCCCCAGACCGCACCCTAGCCCCACTCCAGCTGCAGATGCCCATCGCCAGCCTTCCACTGAGTGGACGGAGCAGCCCTGGATTTTTCCCCAAATCCCTCTATGCCACCTGAAGTCCCGAGCCTCCTGGCCTCCTGCCAGGGACACATGGTCCGGCAGAAGGCCCCTGTGGCCAGAACTGGTGGGCTTCAGACACAGCCCCTTCCTGTGGTGTTGGCTCGGCGGGGTGGGGTGGGGCGGCCGGAATGGACTTGGCTGTCTGGTCCACGGCTCAGGGCTCTGAAACGGCCTCGACCGAGAAACACCAAGGGTCCCAAATGAGAAAGCCCCTAGCAGGACGAGGGTGCCCGCGGCCCCCCAGCGCTCCCTCAGGCCCGTGCTAACAGCCGGGTTGAATCATTCTCCACTCCCCGCTAGTGCATAATTGCGCTGGTTTTTCAGGCGTCCTTCACCCGTACTTATTTAGACTAGTGACTGATGCATCGCCATGGAAACGGCGCTAGGAAAGAAAAAACGGTCCCTGGTACAGTGGGAAGGATACGGGCTCCAATCTGGAGCTTACAACTTGAGTCGAAACCCCGAATTTTCTGCCGATCCCGGCGTGCGGTCTCCAAAAGTCACCTCTGTGTGCTCCCCGCGGACGGCCCTCCAGAACCACCTTTCCTCCCCCTCTGCTCCTTCCCCCTGTGCCTCTGCAATTCTGGCACTGGAGGGCTGCAACTTTGTTGCTCCTGCGGCAGCAGACAATACTAGATGAAGCTCTCGCCTGGCCCCGGCCCCCACATGGACCTGGAGGAGCGGCGGGCTCAGCCGGATTGAGATGGTCACGCCCAGGCTGCAGACGATGGCCGAGCAGTCACGGTTCAAGAAGAAAGTTCATTTCGGAGGTACGCTGCCACCCCCAAGCCTGCACCTGCGGCGGGCGGGCGGGTGTGCCGAGCCTTTGTTCGTAGGAGCGTGCGGGGACTGGCGGCGTCGTGGGGCACCGGCGGTGCTAGCGGTGCTGGCGGCGTGGGGTGAGACGGCGGCTCGCTGTGTAGGCGATCGCCGAGTGCCCCGGAGCGTTCAGGAATCGCTGTGGAGCTGGCTGCCGTGCTCCAGCGTGGAAGGCTGCTGGCTGCCTCCTGGGCTCCCTTCGGCCAAGGTGGCGGGGAGAGCCGAGGCAGTCTCAGATCCTGCAGGACCCGGCATCTCGGTTCCCCCGGGGCCCCGGTGGCCTCTCTGTATCATGAAGAGTCCCTTTGAGCGGCCAGTGGGTTTCTAAGACCACCTCGAGCACCTATTCCTAGTAAGCACTACTGTTGACCTCCAAGGGGCTGACGGGGGGGGGAGGGTGGGCCGGGGGGGGGTCAGTGCATTCTGAGTTGCTGTGACTTGAGCATGTGCCTTATCCAGGATTCCTGTGTCTGTCCTGCCTGACACACTGGAAAGTCTCCCAGCTGGAGCAGGGTAGCTGCTCCCCACCCCCCTGCAGAGGAAGCATGGCCGGTCTGGTCTTCCGTTCGGAGCTCTTTTAAACCCAAGGGGCCGTGGGCCCCCGGGCACGGCAGCAGTGCAGCCGGGGAAGCACCACGTGTGTTTTCAGGTGCTTTATCCACCTTCTGTAGTAGGACGTCGCCAGTCTCTCCCCGGTGCTCAGAGAGAGCAAGAGACGCCGGCGCTGCTGGGGCTGGGGGCTCGGGGCGGCGGCTGGGTAGAGGAGACCCCTCCCAGGTGTCGAGTGCGGTGCGCCGTAAGAAACTGAGCTGTGAATTGTTGAGACTCCAGCGACCCGGTTCCCCCCACTGGTCCTCACCCACCTGCCACCCCTGGTGCCTGTCAGTGACGTGTGGCACCTTTCTGGGGGGCCAGAGCCCGACCTGCTGCAGGTGCAGACCAGGGCCGGGTGACAGGGAGTGGGTGTCCTGGGCGGTTGGCCGCCCTCGTAAGCAAGGTCATTGCTGTTCAGGTTCTTACGGGATCTGCGGGAGCCGCCCCCCAGCCCGCCCTGGTCCTCCCAGGAGGCACCCCGACCCCGCGCTGGGGTGTCGGCCCCTGACGAGAGGGAGGCCTGGCTCCCGAGAGGTCCGCTCGCCACCTTCCCACGCGGTCAGGGCAGCGTCCTTGAGCTCAACAAGTCTCCTCTCCGTGTGTCCTATTTCCCAAGCCTCAGCTGCCAGCGTCCCAAAAAAGATCGTCAAACACTAAAAAGAGTCCTCCCGCCCTCGATCCACGCCTGGGCTGAGATCCAGCTCTGCCGCTCCGGTTTGTGTGCCCTTGGGCACTGCACTTCACCTTGGGGTGCCGGTCTGAGGGGGGTGGGAATGCCTGCCTGTCAGACAGGGGCTCCCTGGAGACAGAGGCAGGGTGTTCAGGGCCGCCCTCTGCCCCCCGGGCTCTGATTCCCATCGGCTCTGAGTGAGGCGCTCTGGCCGGGGCGACCGGCCGGCGGTGATGTGGGCCGGGACCAGGCGTCCTGCGGGGTTGGGCCGTGGGTGTCGGTGGGGCAGGACGTGGCCTGAGGCGACGTGCTGGGGAAGCAGAGGTGGGGGCCAGGTGCTGGGGTCAGTGCCAGAAAGGTCTTTTCGAGATCCTTGTGTGTCGGCTTCCCCGGCCACCCCGGCCACCGAGTGTCCCTGCTCGGTGGCACTGGAGGAGAGACCGCTCCGGGAAGCAGGCCGTCCTGGCCTGGACACGCCCTGCCAGCTCGGCGGCCACGTGCACCCCAGGCACGGGCTCACACTCACTGGTTCTTACTCCAGCTGCCGGCCTGGCACCACGATCAACAGAAACACTCCACAGAGCCGCCGGGGCTGTTTTTCTTTTTTTAAAGCATTCTAATTACTGTAGAGTAGAAACCAACTCATTGACAGCCAGCAGCTTTATTCACTGGCCCAGTTTGGGAGGGTGGGGACTGGGAAACGGGGCCAGGACCAGAGCTAATGAGCCCCACCACCACAGGCAGACTCCCCACTGCGCCCTGCCGGCCGCGAGCAGCACATCAGGGAAAGGGGAGCAGCCGGGCTGCAGGCCACCCACCACGCGCCTCCGGTGCCTGGGGCGCCGGGCATCGCTGAGGGAGGGACAGGCAGCTGTTAGGAACGGAGAACCGAGTGCCGGGCAGCAGGCCCCCACTGCCTGACCTTGGGCAAGTCCCTGCTTGTCTCCGATGGAGGTTTCCGAATGGGGAGCCTGGGACCCCAGGTTTTTCCTGCGTCCCCTGGGGATCCCACATGCAGCGCTGTGAGAGCGCTGCCCATTCACAAATGCCACGTGCTGGGTGCAGTCAAGTCCAGGGTGACCTTGAGTCACGGAGCCGAGCTTTGGCTTTCCTGCCACCCAGGAACGGGCAGCTCTGGGCTGCCGCACAGGCGCCCGGCGTCCTCCCTGGTGGGGCAGACGCACCCCACGGGCCTACCAGGTGACGACGGCAGAGGTGTGACGAGAGCAGCCAAAAGCCCAGTTCCTGCACTCTTGACTCGGGCACGGCGTCTGACCCCTCCACCCTCAGTTTCCTCCTCTAACGCGGGCGCTACGACGGTGCCTGTCTCTGGGGCTGTGGCGACTGAACCGGAGGAGATGTGGCTTTGCAGGTGGGGCCCCTGCTTCTCCCCCTGCCCCACGTCCTCAGCCCCGGGGGCGGCTTTGTGGCTGCTGGGCCAGCGCCACCTTCCACATGGGAAAGGGGACGTGGTCTGGGAGGCCTGGTTTGCAGAGCGAGGCCCCGCCCAGCAGATGCCAGCTCCCACCTCAGTGGCTGCGACTGAGTCACATGGCCACTCCTAGAGGGAGGCCAGGTACCTGGTGTCTCTCCCCATGGGAGAGGAAGGAGCGGGTGCCCCGAGGCAGCTGTTGAGTGAGCGAGCACCCAGCGCCTCAGCAGGAAGACGGCGCCCGCACATGGTGGTGAGAGAGGCAGTGCTGGGCAGTGGTTAGGACCACCAGCGCTGGCGCTGGCCCCCGTGGGCTGGAATCCCAGCTGCTACTCCACCTCCAGGCTCTGGCTCCTCACCTGCATGGAGGAGGGTGACGCTGCTTGTCACATGAGGTTGCTGGGAGCATCACAGCTGTCACGGCGTGTGTTTTGCACTTCGAGTAGCACGCGGTGAGTGCTGAGGACCAGCTAACTGTCACCTAGGATGCTGCTGATGGGAGACCAATACATGTGGATCGCAGTGTGGTGGCGGCAGCAACGGGCCCACCCCCAGGTCGCCTCGCCCCATCCTGTCCCACCAGCCCTACCTCGGGAGGCCGTCCTCTGTCTCCCTCTGGGGCCCCCTGCTTTCCGACCACTTGCTGAGCATCCCGGCTGGGCCACTGCCCACGGCCCTGGCACCCGGCACCCTCGGCTCCCTGGTGGGATCTGCCCCCTCCTGTGGCTGAGTATAGGGACCTGGTGCCTCGTCTGGCTGGCGCCCACACCCCGCTGCCTGGGCCCCACGAGAAGGGCTGCTTCGTAAAGTGACGACCCCAGAGGCAGCTCCCATAAACTCAGGAACACGGAGTAACGCTCGTCCTCAAGGCGTGTTCTGACCTCGTACAACACAGCCGGCAGTTTCCTGGGGCGGCCACCTCAGCGACTCCCGTTGACCGAGGCCGGAAAAGCAGCCCTTGGTGTCCGCGTCTGTGAACTTGGCTGTTGAGTGGGGCCAGAGTGTTTGGGGCCCGCTGACCTGTGTGCTGCAGGGCTGGCGCCGCTGGCCAACACGCACCTGTGCTCACTGGCCCCTTGCCACTGGGTCCTCACCCAGCTGTGTGGTGCAGTGGGCAGGAAGGGAGACCGGAGCAGGTGACGCACGCCACACTCGTGTGCACACACACTGGGGAGGAGGGAGCTGGGACAGAACCGAAACCAGTGACTCAGGCCCCTGTAGGGGCCACGGGTCGCCATGGAGGCAGCTGCAGTGACCACAGGGGAAGAGAGTAGGACCCCAGGGCACAAGTCCTGCAGACCTCCGGGTAAAGGACTGTCCTTTGTGCAGGGACAGTGCTGTTAGGGGCAGGGGGCTCACTGCGTCACACACGAGGCTGCCACGCTCAGAGTGAGCCCCTCACGCTGAGATAAGGCGGTTTCCCCCGATGCGCAGAGGAGACGGCGTGTTGGTGGGGCGGAGTCTGGCAGACCCTGAGCTTGGACTGAGCTTGGAGTCGCACCTGGAGCCAGAGTGCATTTCCTGGAAGACCACTTCTCTCTCACTGGGTAGTTTCCGCCCCGAGCGCCGGGTCCTGAAGTCCTTAACCAACAGGGCTTGAGCAACTTTCTGAGCGAGTCTGCCCCGCCACATCAGTCCACAGGGGTGGGTGTGGTGTGGTGGGGGAACCTCCGTCCCCCGCCCCCGGGCCTGCGAATGTGTTTGGATGCACAACAGAGGCCAGGGAGGCCACGGACGGGGGCAGAGTGACTCGGGAGCTGGCTCTGAGACAGGGAATTATCCGGGGTCATCCGGAAGGGTCCGGTGTCATCCCACCAGCCCTCACGTGGATGAGGGAGCCGGGGTTCAGAATCGGTGATGGGACTTGAGCACCCGACCCACTGGAGCCAGATTTGCAGGCCAACAATGGGGCCAGGAGCCAAGGAGTGCGGCCCCTCCAGAAGCTGGAGACGGCCACGAACGGTTCTCCCGGAGCCCCGGGGACACCTGCCCGCCCCCACCACAATCTCGGCCCAGTGAGCCCCAGGCGAGCGTTCTAGGAACAGAGCGGGGTGGTAATACCAGTGCGTTTCTGTCGTTGGAGGCAAATGGGTCGGGGGGTCACTCGTTACAGCAGCCGTGGGAGCCTAGGACCCCTCTGCCAGGAGGTCGGCACCGCGTGGACCCCGTCTGGGCCACTGAAGAGCAGGACCATGGTTTTCTGCTGCCCACCAGCTGTGTGCCGACCCCCAGCATCCAGACGGTGCCCGGTAACTCACTGTGGCGGACAAATGAGGGACCCGAGCCGGCTGTGATGGCCTCAGTGATAAGTTTTGTGCCACTCAGTGACTTTCTCGGGGGGGGGGGCGTCTCTGACCTTCACCTCCTGGCCATGGGTCAGTGCCCCGGGCGGCAGAGGACGGTGGCCCAAGCTCTGCTGTAACTCGCAAGCCGCGCCCACCACTCTGCCCCAACCCCGTCCCGCCCCCGTGGCCGTGCAGACCCAGCCACACACACCAGTGTCAAGCTGGCCCGTCTTTGCGCCCCCTGCCAGCCCCCCACCGAGTGCTGTGTGCCCCTCCCCTGCGCGAGGATCCGTCGGCACCTCTGGCTTTGAAAAAGAAAAGTTATTTCTGTCTCCATCCCCGTCAGTAATTCTCTCCTCCCCGCGGCTCCGATCCTGCGTCTGGTTCCCCAGCCTGGGGTTGCGGGCCGAGTGGCGTCTTGTTTAAAATCCGCCAGAGGTCACAGAGCCCGTGTGGGAGGGCGAGGGCGGGTGCCAGGCCCAGCGGGGGCGGGGGGGGGTGCAGCCGGGCAGACTGTCCATGTCGCACAGCGGGGGCCCTCGGCCCTATGCTGTGACGGGAAGATTGCCCCCTCTCGGAGCTACGAGGTCATCTTGAACTAACCGCCGTGGTGAGGGATGGGGGTCCCCAACCTGCCTGTGTCCACTCCCGTGACTCTCGCCTCTTTGGGGTTAGGAGCCAAGGACGAAGGTCAGGAAAGGGCAAGGGAGGGAGGGGGACAGAGGGTGATGGAGGGGTGTCCAGGGACTCCCCCTCCGCCCCCCATCTCTCTGTCTTCCCGTCTTTCTGCTTGGTGTCTCACTCCTTCCTGTCAGTAGCATGGAAACTGAGTCTTCGAGTGACAGGCAAGCAGAACTCTGTGGAGACGTGTCACTCGGCTCTGTTCTGTGTGCAGCGTGAAAGGGGACCACAGCTCCCCGCTCTGACACCAGCCCCTTCCTGGCTCAGGTCCCGTGGGTGGGCGGTTGGGGCCGCTTGCCGGGGTCTGTGCTCGGGGCCCCCAGGAAGGCGCACGCCGGGGCACCATGCCCAGCCAGGTTGTCGGCGGCGAAGCCGGAGCCTCACTCCGTGCTGTGGTTGAGGAGGCGAGAGCCAGGAGAGGCGCAGGGAGGAGGTCACCGCCGTCACCCCCAGGGTGGGACTGGAACTGAGCGTCTGTTTGTAGGAGGGGCCGCGTCCTCGCCTCCGGCGGTCCCTGGGAGGAACGACAACCGGCTTCTGTGCTTTGTCCTCACCGACCCCGAGGAGGTGAAGTTGCCCGCGGTGAACCGGAGCGAAGGGTCCAAGGGCATATGGCTCCATCCCTCCGCTCCGCTCTCCCACAGTTCGAGAGCTCTTCCTGCGCCCCATTCTGTGTCGTGGGAGCTGGACTAGCCATGCAGTAGGATTCGAGCTGGAGAAAGAATGTTCTAGAGAGAGTCTAGAAAGTGCAAAGGCCCCGGGTGCAAACGGGCTCTTCATGTTTGAGAAACAAAGAGGAGGCTAATGTGGAGAGAGTGGAGCCCTCGCGGAGGGCGAAGCAGCTGGAGTCGGGGCGAAGAGCAGGCCGGCCACCTAGTGTCAGGACGGTGTCATTGGAGGGCACTGGGACATGACTCTCTTTCCACTGGGACGCTGTTGGAAAACACTACCCAGCAAGGTGCCGTCACCTGATCTACACTGTGTGAAGCTCTTCCTGGTGGCTCTGCAGAGTGGACTGCTGAGGGGTGGGCTGGTGTGGAAGCAGGACACGGGAGGGAGCTACTGCCATGACCCAGGCATGAGCTGATGCTCGCTCAGACTAGAGTGATGGTGACTGCTCGCCTCCGGGCACATGGGGCACCTGCTGTAGGAGGCACTGAGCCTGGCTCCCCCAGGAGGGGGCCTGTTTGCAAACAACTTGGTTCCTGCCTTTAAGAAGCTTCTGCACATTAAGGAAATGGGCAGGTAACTAGCTCCCCCTCCTTGGCCGGTGGCCACCTCCATCATCGTGAGCAGAGTGGCCTCTCGCCCTGATGCCCGGGGAGGCGTGTGCTGCCGGGCCTCGGGCTGTGCTGGCCACGTTTCGTGGCCTGCGTCTCTGCTGTCTACGGTGGGTTTCTCCCTGACGGGGGTGAACTCAGCCTTCGCATTGACATTGTCTGGTCTTCCCTTCTGTGCTCAGCAGGACTCTGGGCTGCAGGGGACAGACACCCAGCTCTGCCGGGCTTGCAAAAACCGGGGACGCACCCGCCCATGGGGCAGAGAATGCCGAGCCTTGCCAGTGCCGTCCACTGAGGCGGGCACAGCCCCGTGCACCGGCACGGCCCCGTCTCGACGGCTGCAAGCATTCGTTTCTGGGGGAGCCCCTGTCCGTCCTGGGTCCCAGGAGCTCACCAAGGGACCCACACGATAGAGCAACTACCATCTCAAACATCTGGTCGCCATGCCCCAGGGCAAAGACAAAAAAGGGGGGCCCAGGGGGTGTGGGTGTCTTCCTTGGGGATTAAATGTTCCATCCATCCAGAAAGTGGCAAATCACCTTCTCGCAAACTCAGTGTCCGGAACTAAGGTCAGGGCCCCCCCAGCCACAGGCTGGTGTGCTGGCCGTGTTCATGGTCTGGCTCCCTCTGTGGCGGGTGTGATGGCTACCAGCTGCCCACAGCCTGGTGCCTGGACCACGTTACCCCTCAGAGACCCTAGATCTCCGTCCTTGGAGAAGGGCAGTTGGCGCTGGGTGGGCTCTGGGTCCCTCTGCTCGAAGCTGCCTGGAGTGGCCCGGGCCACAGCTGTGCATGCGGGGGCGGCACCAGCTCGTGCATGCCACCCCATGTGGTGAGGGTAGCAGGCCCTTCCCCACGGGATGGACGCAGCACACAGTCACTGAGTGGGCTGCACCTCAGTGGCTGTTTCCTGGCCACCGGGCGCAGTGTCACCGTGTCATAGCCTTGCTATGTTGCCCGGAGCTCTTACAGCCGTAAACCACAGAAGCTGTGTCGTCTTAACCCAAAACAAACGTGTTTGGTCATGGGATTGAAGAGCTGGATTGGCTGTGTGCCGGACTCTGACCATGTCACTGGGCTGGCGGGCATCGGGTCCCTCACCCCCTCTGCCCTTCCCCCAGCTTCCCTGCCGTCCTCCTGTGCCTCATGGCCAGGCAGCCTGGCCCCCCCTCTGCCCCACCCCTGCTGTGGCCTCAGGCGCTGGAGTCCCAGAACAGGGTCAGGGCCTCCTTGTCCAGGCTGGACCCCATGCCCAGGTTCTGAGGGGTGGCCAACCGGGCTCCCATGACAACCACTGGGGCCGGGGCCCGATGGTAGGGGCAGGGAGGGGAAGGGCTGGTGCCTCAAAGGACAGGGCGGCACGGCCCCAGGAGACCGGGGATGTCTTCCACAGGGACTGGGAAGAGTGTGTCCAGCTGGTCACTTTAATGTGAGTGGAGTACAGACAGTGACCATGCAGGGTGGACAGGTGGAATCAGACATGAGCTCCGAGGTCCTCTGAGGGGACCGAGGGTCTGCTGTGTCCCAGGGTCCGAGTCGGGACCCGTTGGGTGTGTAAGAGACCCAGCTGGGGACACACTCAATACGTGTGTTCCCAGCCCCAGCATGAAGATTGTGCACCCTGTGTCCCTTGTCACCACAGGTCCCCCGAGGCCCCAGTTTTCCAAGTCTGTGCCGTGGGCGACCTCAAAGAACAGAACCCCTGTTCTTGGCCTGATGTGGAGACGGGCAGCAGCCCCCGTGTCTGCCCTTGACTTTGCCCTGGAACTGTGGGGCTTTAAGACAAACCTCACTTACCCCCTGTCCTGCATGACTGAGGCATTCTGGGAGATTTGTCACAGTGGCACCGTGGCCTCCTTCATCCCGCTGGGCCAGGGCAGGACAGGCCCAGAGGTGCACGGTGGGGGTGCTCCTCTTCAACCGTCACTGCCAGGCGGATGAGCTGGGCAGAGAGGCTGCAGCAAACGGCCTCCTGTGGCAGAGACCCCGGCCCCGCCCCTGCCCAGTGAAGCAGTGGGAGGGCCAGGGGCTGCCCGTGAGGCTCGTCCTAGAGGCCTGGGACCTGGGGAGCTGCCGCGGCAGCAGGCATTCCCGGCGAGGGGCCCAGTGTCCCTTGCTGTCACTGACCCACGTGTGCTGGACCGGCCCCGGCCTCCCCTCTGCCCAGTCCACGGTCTCCCGTTCGCGACCCACACTTGCACCGTGGCCTTACCAAGGGCTGAGCCCAGGCAGCCAGCAGCCCTACCTCCCCGTCGGAGACCGTGGGTCTCAGAGAGCCTGCAGGGGCCAAGCCCGGGTGTGGTGTGAGACACACATCACACTGGTGGGCCAGGTGACAGCCAGGCCACACGACGGCGAGGGTGTGCAGGTCACCTGGCTTTGGGCAGGCTGCCCACGAAGGTGCCTCCTCCCAGATGCCAGCATGGGAGCTGACCCGGGCAGGTGGCTTTCTAGGTCATGGCTCTGCCCCTTCCCGGCACGGCTAAGGCAGACCACTCACTCGACCCCTCTGAGTCCCCCCTGTAATCCGGGGACAGTCGCAGCACCAAGCTCCTGCAGGTAACGCACGTGGAACACTTGAGACCCCTGGTGAACGTTCCAGAACACACAGCTGTCAGCTGCTGTCAGTCCAGGCTGTGGAAGCGCACAGTCCAGGGTCGGAAGCCCCACTGCCCTGTGGGCCACGTGACCTTTGGGGATGATGGTGGTGATGGTGATAGTGATGATGATGGTGACGATGGTGATGATGAGGAGGGTCTGGGGTGTGGTGGTGCTGATGGTGGTGGCTTCTCTCAGAACCACTTCCCTGTCCCTTAGGCCACGTCCTGGAGGGGAAGTGTGGCCTGGAAGCCAGAGGCCAGGGAGGGCCTGTGCAGTGGGAGTTTTTCACAGAATAACCGGAGACAGTACCCCTTCCCAGGGCCCCCTTCCTCTTAAACAGGGTGGCGGTGGCAGAGGGACTTCCCTGTTTCACGCGTGCACTCGGTAAGCCCCGTGCTGGCCAGCACCCGTCCCTCCCCTCCGCTGTGTGAAACTTTACTGGTCTCATCCCACAGGCTGAGAACCACTGGCTAAGCAACAGCGCCTAGAAGCGGCCCCCTCCTGGAAACGTTTTTTTGCCTGGTGAACAGGCATGTGGACACACGCACGTTCACTGCCCACTCTCTCTACTCCCGGAACCGGGACCTCTGACCCCAGCACCAATCAGCTCTCAGCACCAGCGGTTCCCTAGACAACTGGCGCAGAGCTGCCACATGGGGCTTAAGCAACAAAAGCAGTTAAGAGTAATAATAACCCTGAACAGCCAGTCCCCAGGGCCCTTCAATGGCTTCGCAAAGTATTCTGCTTAACCCCGCAAAGAGGTTCCAATCCCACGTACTCTCCCAGGGCCTGGCACGTACGTGGCGCCACACGGATGTCCCAGGGTAGGCCTGGCCCGGCCCGTGTGCTCCCTCCTCACAGTTGGGCGACAGCTGGGGCCCTCGGCCCAGCCCATGGAGGTCAGTGGTCTCTGGCTCCATCCTCATCCTAGCCCCCGGGGTTCTGAGTCCCGGGAGCAGAGCTGAGGGCCTGTCCCCTCTGACTGCCCTTCCGCGCCCACATGTGGGGCACATGGCCGGGCTGCCAGGCAGGCTGGGTCAGTGATGACTGAGCGTGCACAGGTGCACAACGCAGCTGCCGGGGCGAGGCGGGAGGAGGACTCGGAACATCTGGGCTCGCTCGGTGCAAGTGCCAAGCACGGGGCGGGGCACGCTGCGGGGCTGGCCCCGTGCCTGGCTGGGCGAGGGCCCGGTGCCCACAGCCCACACTGACAGTGTGCAGTGCGTTTGGGTGAGCTGATTGTACAGTGGATCCTTTAGATGGAGCCAGCAAGCATTTGCGATGGGTGTCCTGCAGGAGTTAGACGGCAGGGCCGACAGAGAGAAACAAGGCCAGTCCCCAGCCTGGAACCCCGTAGGGGGCAGCAGGACTCAGACCCGTCTGCCCTGGGGTCCGACAGTGTGGTCGGGAGCCTCTGAGCCGGGACGGGGGTCAGATGCTCCTCCTGGCCCTGCCATTGAGCAGGTGTGACTCGGCCTGGGCGGTCCTCACTGTCACCACCCACAAACTCCCTCAGTCGTCCCAGCACCGTTGTGGGGCCGGACGAGCCCAGATGGTCATGCGTGATGGCCCAGGGGAGGGACTCAGTCGATGTCAGTGGGGATGAGGCTGCGATGCCCCGCAGACGCCAAGGCCTTGGGGTGGATGCTCGAGGTCCTGAGCAGGGCCGATGGAGCGGCCTGAAGTGGGGCAGGTGCACCCCCCTGGGGGCCTGAGGGCCCAGCGGGTGCAGGTGGGGGTGGGGGTGGGACGCTTAGACCGGGACCTGGCGCTCGCACTGTGAGTACTCCGTGTCGGCAACGACAGTGGTGCCCCGACGGCCCTGTGCCGGGGAGTGACCAAAGAGGGTGGGGTGGCAGGTGGGAGCTGGGTCTCAGAGGCCCCGGCCTGAGCGTCTCTGGGGCAGTTTTAGCGCCGTGATGAATGAATCCCTCGGGTGCAGGTAATGTCAGGCCTCGGAAGTTTAACTCTCACTCACTTCAGTGGCTCCATCCTCCAGGGCCTGGGGCCCCCAGCATTGCGCAGGGAGAAGCAGAAACGCAGGGTGGGGTGGGCACAGTGGCCTCCAACAAAGCCAAGCTTGGAAGGGACTCCCGCCTCCTCCCATGAAATGTGCTCACACTCCATTGGTGGGAAACAGTCACATGGCCCTGCTTGAGTGCAAGGGGTGCTGGGAAATGTAGTCCTAGGTGGAACCACTGTTCCTCCCAACCCTTCAAGGCAACTCCGCTGTGCTTAGAAAGGGAACGTGTGTTTTTTGCTGAACTAGCTGCTTCTGAGCATAAGAGCAGCCAAAGGGTAGTTCCCCCTGGAAGAAAGTGGGACCAAGGGTTTGAGCGGCAGAGCGGGTGCGGGAGTCTCAGGGAGACTTCAGCCGTTTTCCCGAGGCCCGTCATCTCATTTGTCAGCATTTTGCCCAGGGTTCAGGAGGACGTTGTCTGGGGGTTCTGCTCAGGGAGGGAAGCATCCAAACAGTAAATTCTGAGCCGCCGAGTGCCGTCCGGGGTTTGTTCCCTGCAGCCCTGAGCTATCGGTTAGCTCTAATTACCTTGCTCATATCATTTCCCGTGAAATTTACGTCTAAACCCGCTGAATCAGGGAAGCAAGCAGAGAACTCAATTAGCAACGTTAATCATGGTTCTTTGGTGGTTGGGTTTTTTTTTTTTTAGGAGAAAGCAACCATGATCAGGAAAATAACAATGAACATTTTTCTTCCCAGAGGCCGTCATCCGCGGGCACTCAGATTCGTGGGCAGGCTCAGCGGCATCCGCTGAGAACACCCCTGGCGGCCCCCGCGTGTGCATGGGCTGCTGTGCCGTCCGGCTTGAACCTGGATGGTCCCAGCTTCTTTGCAGCCCGCTTCTTCCTGTGTCCCCGAGCTGCCGACCCCGGGGGCTCTGCCTCCGTTTGGGAACAGAGCTCCTGAATTCCTCAGCCTTGGGGTTCATAGGCATTCCCCGAATTTTTCAAAGTTGGACCCCAGAACGAGGTCTCACCTTCCTCCCGGATCTGTCCCCAGGAGAGTGGGTCTCCCACGGCATAGGTCCGACCGACACGCAGCCCGTCCAGCCTCGCTGGGGCTGGCTCGCAGGAACCCTGGCTTTTCTAAGTGATGTTTCTCTTCCCTCTCTGTACAGAAACGCGGGCGGACCGCAGCAAGAAGCTTTTCCGGCACTACACGGTGGGCTCGTATGACAGCTTCGATGCCTCCAGGTAAGACGCGCCTCCTTCTCTGCCAGGCCCCCTCCGGTTAAAGGTGCGTGCATGCCGCCGAGGCCCGGACCATCTTGCGTGGAGCATGTGGGCCCCTTGCTGGTTTCCCCCTGTGTGTCCACCAAACCCCCTTACCGTGGGCTGGGGTGAGGGAAGCCACCATGTTCCCCAGAGGACCTGCCTGAGGGGCGGTGTCCATGCGTCTGTGTTGGGGTCCCGTGGGAGCACCCCTGTGGGGCAGCCCGAGGGCGTGTTTCCAGGGGGAGAAGGCCTGGCTGTGTTTGCGGGGAGCAGTATGAGTGTCCCAGAGAGCAGCCCTTGGCCACGGGAACCCGGGTGCACCAGGCAGGCAGTATGGCCCCCCAGGAATATTTAGGCGCCGCAGCTCTGGGTCTCCACCTCGTCTGCATTTTCCACGGTCATCCCTGCTGCTGAGTGGACAGTTTTGTGTGAACAAGGGTGACTCATCCCCTTGAGGGGCAGGACACCAGCAGGCAGAGCCTTTGAGCACCGGGAGGGTTTGCGTTCCGGCTCCCCTCAAAGGGGAAGCAGGCTGGTTCCTGCAGAGAACCTACAGGGCTGGTGCGGCGGAGGCAGGCGCACGTCCCAGGGGCAGTGCCCTGTTCTGGGGCAGGGGCCCCAGGAGCAGCTGGGAAGCAAGCAGTGTTCCTGGCCAGCGTTCCCTTGGCCACTTGAGCTTCTCTGTCTCTTGTTGTCCTTAAGCACAAAGTTTCTCTGTTCCCTTGTTTCAGTCACAGACACCAGGGTGCCTACCTTGGGCACCAGATGGGCATGGACAAAACCAGACAGACAGCGGGTTCTCAGTGAGCGGCGGCCTGTGCGGGGAAGCGGGGGACAGGCAGGCTGCGGGACTGGAGGGACGGGAGGGCTCTGCTCCCCGCCCTGCTGGACGGGCCCTGGGGGGGTTCCCATCTGAGAGTCCCACCAACCTCATCTTCCCCAGAGCCAGTCGAGGCTGGAGAAGGGTCTGCACACCCTCCCCTGGGTGCTGCCTCGGGGTCAGATCTGGTTTGGTTTGTGTTATTGAGTCGGAGTTCATGTAACCTGAAATTACCGTCTTTGAGTACACAGTTCAGCCGCAATGACTACCGTCGCCTCTGCCTGGTCTCATGGTTTCACCATCCCCAACAGAAACCCCAGGCCCGTCAGCGGTCCCTGCCCGCCCTCCCCCAGCCCCGGCGGCCCCCAGTCTGCCCTCTGGACTGCCCACAGGGACGGAGTCCTGCTTAGAGTGGCATTCTCAGGGCTCATCCGTGCTGTAGCGTGTGTGAGGGCTTCACTCCTTATGTGTCTAATGTTTTTTTGTGGCAAAACATGGGTGACGTAAAACGTGCCATTTGTTGTAAGTGCCCAGTTCAGTGTCATTGAGTACGCTGCCACCGTCTTCCAAAATGGGCACCTGCCCCCAGGACATGCTCACTCCCCGCCCCTCCCCCAGCCCCAGGCACCCACGGACCTCCTCTCCGTGTCTGTGGCTCTGACTCCTCCAGGGACCTTTGACAAGTGGAATCACGCAGGATCTGTCCTTCTGTGTCTGGCTTGTTCACCCGGCACTGCGTCCTCGAGGCCCATCCATGTGTAGCAGGGGTCGGAACAGCCTCCCTCATCAAGGCAGTGTGACCGTCCACTGTGTGGCTGGGGTAGTTGTATCTATTTATCACCCTCAGTGGGCACGTGGGCTGCTGGGCATGCCGCCGCTACAGACATCCATGTACAAGTAGGTGTTTGAACACCCGTTCACTTCGGGGTGTGCACCTGGAAGCGGACGTGCTGGCTGCCCCTGGTTTGGGTGCCGCTGGTCCCGACCCCCGTCTCTCGTGAACGAGGTGTGTGAGAGCGGGTAGACCATGCCCAGTGGAGGGCCCTCGGGCCATCCCAGGGGCTTTCCGGACTTCTCGGATCTCACCCAAGTTGCGCACTGGTTGACCTTAAAAGGACAGGCTGTGGTGTGTGGCCCCGACAGTGGCACAGCCCAGAGAAGGCATCAGAGCCTAGTGGCCCCCAGGGAGCCGGGGCTGACCCCAGCTCTCCGAAGAGCCTTCCTCTGAGTCAGGTGACTTTCTTCTGCTGCAGCAGGAGGCTGCTGGCCAGAGTGGACCCTGGGCACATGGTCACGGTCAAGCCTAGCGTTCATTCTAGCAGGGAGGGTGCCTGAGACTCAGGGAGTGCTTGGGCGCAGTTGCCGTGGTTACTTCGAGGGCTGTCCAGACTGGGAGCGGGGCTTTGGGCAAAAGGGGCATCTGAAGGCCAGAAGGGCCCGGGCAGCAGCTCACCCGCAGGCTGCAGCTTAGGCAGGGCTATCCCCCCACATGGGAAAGCAGAGGGCAGCAGGCTGGCCGTCCGGGATGCACACACAGGTGCGAGGGATGCAGAGCACTCAGCACTGAACCGGGTGGCTCCACGTTCTGGCAGCTCCCCCACGGAAGGGGCTGGAGGGCCGGACTCCACTGCACTGGGACAAGACAGGACCGTG
>PVIA01010284.1:0-52993 GCA_004024845.1 Tonatia bakeri | reverse complement strand
TTCTGCATCTCTGGGACAACCGTGGTTTTTCCGCCGTGGAAACCATCTTGTCAAGAAGCAAGGGCACTGGGTGGCATCGTCCTGGTCCCATGCCTGTGACGGTGTGACACTGAACTTCTCGCTCAGCCTGCTCCCACCAGCCGCCTCGGCACCTGCCCAAAACGCCTGGTCCGCACCGCAGGCCTGGGCGGCGAGGGGCCGGCACATGAGAAGGCACAGTTGCAGAGATATGAGGATGCCCAGGAACCGTGGGAAGCCGGGCGCAACCAACCTAAACAAACCTGGAAACACCTCGGCAGAGCGCCACCCGCCCGCTGCCAGAGGGAAGATCGCAATCCCTTCGAGAGGCCCCGGAGCGAAGAGTCCCCTGCCCCAGAACGGGAGCCCTAGCGAGCAAACCTGGGCAGACACGGTTTCCAGAAGGTTCAGGAACCGCTGCCCCGGCGAACAGCATCACACATGCACTGCAGAGTGTGATTCGAACTCTGTTTTAAACCCATAAAAAGCGGACACACTGGAACTAAGGCAGCTGGACAAAGGGCCTGTCTCCAGCACCAAAGGGACACCGAGCGACGCCTGAGGCCTCGGAAGCAGATGCTCGGACTCGGGCACCTGGAACACAGAGGAGGCTCTGACGGCCACACTGCGCAGACGGAGAAAGGGCTTCGAAGCCGAGCGGGTGAGCGGGAGGCCTGGGGGTGCCGGCTCCTCTCCAGGCAGCCGTGAGATGGCGGCACGCATCTGCTTACAAACCAGGGCGCCGCTGCAAGGGGCACCCCACAGGACTCAGAAATTAGAAACCTCAGAATGAGCGCTGGGTAGTCGACCGAGGTGTCTAACGGTGCTGCGGCAGGTGGAACGCCGTGCCCCCAGAGCCGCCCACGTCCTGACCCTGGCACCTGCGATGGCGTTACCTGGCGTGGCAAAGGGGCTCTGCAGGTGTGATTGTGCCAAGAGCTGCAGGCCAGGGAGATGATCTCGGGACGCTGAGTGGGCTTGTGCCGTCACAAAGGTCCGCAGCAGGGGGAGAAGGAGTCAGAAGTGTAGGTCGGAGTGATGACGTGTGAGAGGACCCAGCCCATCTGTGCTGGCCCAAAGGGGGACAGGGGCCAGGAGCTGGGGAGCGCCAATGGATCCCAGACGCAGAGAAGGGAAGCACCCAGACTCTCCTTTAAAGCGTCTGGAGAGGAATGCAGCCCTGGGGGCCCGCTGAACGAGGCTCAGAGGGGCCCTAGTCGGACATCCGGCCTCCACGCCTGCAAGATCTAACCTCGTGCGGTTTCACGCCACTGAGTTTGTGGCGATTGGTCACCAAGGCAATAAAAAATTAATCCAAATGGCAGCTGTGAACTAATAGTGGCATCGATCTGCTGGATCATAGCATTTATTTCCCAGGGTCGTGCAGCACCGGGGCGTGGGGATGCATGGAGCAGGCACACTCTCAGGTGAAGATCCGCCAGGACCGCAGCGGACACATGACACATCTGGGTGTTAATTTGCGATAATCAGTGTCCTTCCTGCCGGCCCGCGGCAGCCGGGCCCGCGTGCTGAGCGGAGCACAGGCTGGCCATCTGCCCTCTGAGACCCCTGGCGTGGGAGCGGCCCCGAGGAGGGGCCACGCCCCCTCCATCCAGGAAGGCCCTTTCTCTCTCTGTGTCCGGATGAAGAAACTCTGTCACCCTTCAGGGAACAGGAGGGGCACTCGTGTCCCTGGCAGTGGGAAGCCTGTCATTCCACGCTTCCCGTGGATTGCTACTTTGTAGCCTCACCTCATTATCGCTGAATCGTGCAAGCTCTACGTTGCGATTCTAAAGTCCCGCAGCAGTGAGACCAGTACATCAAAGATCCCAGGCCTTTGGTACATGCTGCTTGTTTGTCTGTTTTTGCAAAAACTGTCAGAAAAATCCAAACCTGAGCCATTCGAGCTAAGGAAGGCATTTCTTTTGCTCCCACATCTAAAAGCTCCAGAGGTCTCAAAAGATCGGATGCTGGTCTGCCAGCGGGTCCATCTTTTGCCTCCGCGTCCTCCAAAATTAATGGATTTGCTATCGAGACAGCTCACGCATGGTGGTGGCGCCCCGGCCGACCTTCCCCCAGGGTCCAATCCACTGAACACTGGAGTTTCTGTCCCTTCGTAACTGAAAAACTGAGGCTGGATGATCATTGGCCCAAACCAAGTCACATGCTCGCGAGGAAGCCGATCCCTGTGGCCAGCGGAATGGAACATGGAACATGCTCATCGGCCAGGCCCACATTTCCCCCGGACAGACACCGGGATGGGCACACCCCACGCGTGTCCCAGGACCAGCAGGAGTCCCCAGAGGGCGTGACAGAACTGACACGAACACGGTTTCTGACGCACCGCGTTGCTGTGGAATTTCTATCCCCAGTCCATGGAGGAAGGAAGGAAGGAAGGAAGGACAGACTTAGGCCTCATTCTTTCTGATGTGGCTTCCACGCCTACATTTGGGTTCCTTTGCAAATCTGTTCATGTGTAAAGCTGGTTTACAGGAAAAGTGAGGAAGAGAAGGAAGGATAAAAGTAATATTTACTGTGGGTTGTTTTTTTATTTCTGAGGGCCAGGCACTTGTTATTTGCTCTATGATTCAGCTACACCCAGCACGTCACTACCCCCGCTCAGCTGGTGGGAAAGTCAAGGCCAAGGGGACCGAGACCCTTGGCGTGTGGGGACGGAGCGCGGCCACGCCTCATTCCGGAGCGTGGACCCTCTAGCCCCGGAACACCAGCTCCACAGTGAAACAGAAACCACCTCATCACAAACCACTAATTAGAGAGGAGAAGTAATTTCCTCTCTGTGTGTCTCTGAGGGTGAGCATGACTTAGAGGATTCGCCGGGCCGCCGGCACACACGCTCTTAATTCACGTCCTTGCACTGAAACAGGGAACGCAGAACCGAAAATGAACGGCTCTCTGCCATTGCGAGGCCAGCACAGAGGGGGACCCGGGCAGCGCAGCGGGTGGGTGAGAAAGCGGGCTTGTGAGCAGGCTGGCCGCCGGCCGCCAGTGGCCCCCTGGCTGCCCAGACTTGGGGGGTCACCTTCGCCCATGCAGCACGAAGCGTGACAGCACGGGCCTCGTCCCGGCGTTCGGTTTCCTCGCGTGAGGATCGGTGCAGGTACGCTAACCTGTTCCCAATGTGACCACTTCCAGAAACGGCAGTCTGGCCGTCCCAGGGAAGGAAAACCCAGCAGGAGCTTCCTACACACTCAAGAGGTAGCCTAAAAAAACTTTAATAAATGAAGGAGTGAAAAATCAATCATCAGATCCAGTTCAGTTCCATAATGACAATAGTAATACTAATAATGACACGTTTTCTAGGAAGAAAAGGTGCTTGCGCCCGGACCGAGACCGGAGTCGCACCGGGACTGCCCGGCTCGGCAGAGCTCGTTTCCCGCGGGCGGTCTGCTTCCCGGGGAGGGACCCCCGTGGAGAAAACCAGACTGCATGTTTCTAGCCCCCAGGCTCACTCACTGCGGCCCTGTCTCTGGGGGCCCCAGAAGGAAAGCCCGCCAAGAGCCCGGGTTCGGCAAACAGCCGTAGCTGGGAGGCTCTGAGACGGAGCCAGGGCGTGACTCCTCCCACCGGCCGGGGATTCCTTGAGAGCCAGGGGCTCTTCGGTGGAGAGTTCACCTCCGACCGCAGCCGCCAGCACTCAGACTCTTGATGACATGGGAGCCGGTGGGTGACACGTCGGTTCCACCCTGACGAGGGGGCAGTGCGGGCTGTGAGTACCTGCGTCTCTTAAATGGCGCCCTGGGACTGGTTCACTGGTGCCTCGTCCACACTCCCGGGGCTGTCAGACGGAGAACCAGCGGTCTCAGCTGCCCACCGCACCCCGAGGGGAGTGGCCAGTGGGCCATCGAGGATCCCCGGTCAAGGACACAGTCGGCGTCCCAGCGGGACTCCTCTTTGGCACTGTCCTCAGCGTGGACATGTCACAGACTGCCGTGTGAAGACAGGGTCTGGCAGAAACACAGCCTGGGTCTTGCCCTGCAGCCCGGCTAACGCCAACCTTGTCCTAAGCGACAAGGAAGCTGGAAGTGACTCAGCAGTGGTCCTGGTGGCCCAGGCGTCTGAAGCACGTCCTCACCCCGGACCCCACTGCCCACGGGAGATTCGAGGACAGGCACATCTGGACCACGTCTGCCCCGGATTTGATAGGAAACAGTCCTGGGCAGGTGGCTCTGAGCCTGTCTCTTCTCTTGGTGCCCAGAAATTACCCATGTCGCCGTGAGACGACCTCTGGCTGTTAGGCCAGTGTGTTCAGCAAAGGATGGCATCCCAGTGTCCCAACGGCCCGGACAGGGGCTGAGCTGCAGTGGGCCTGCACCTGCATCCCACCTGCACCTGCGTCCTGCCTGCACCTGCATCCCACCTGCACCTGCGTCCCGTCTGCACCTGCGTCCTGCCTGCACCTGCGTCCTAGCTGCACCTGCATCCCACCTGCTCCTGTGTCCTGCCTGCACCTGAGTCCTGCCTGTACCTGTGTCCCGCCTGCGTCCCACCTGCACCTGCACCCCACCTGCACCTGTGTCCCGCCTGCACCTGCATCCCACCTGCACCTGCGTCCTGCCTGCACCTGCGTCCTAGCTGCACCTGCATCCCACCTGCTCCTGTGTCCTGCCTGCACCTGCGTCCCGTCTGCACCTGCACCCCACCTGCACCTGCGTCCCGTCTGCACCTGCACCCCACCTGCACCTGTGTCCCGCCTGCACCTGCGCAGTTGTGGACAGACATTGAGACCCACGCTGCCCCCCACCCCCACTGGTTAATTTGTGTGGCTGTGGCCCAAACAGAAAATTCTTCTAAATTTGCAGGAGATTCTACCATGTCTTCGGGACCAGTGGCCCCAGACTAGATGTTCTCAGGTCTCTTTCTGGGTCTGTCATCGTGACCTTCTGATCGTCCCCATTTGGCACCTTGGAGATCGAGGATGAAAAGCAAGCCGGACCCCCGGGGCGTCAGGAGTCAGGAAGGAGGAGGGACGGAGAGCTGGGGGGACTAGCCCCTCCTCCCCACCTCCGCCTCCCGATCCACCAGCACGTTCCCGAGACCCGGTCGCTCCGAGTGGGACAGTTTCTTCTGAAGTGACTGATGAATCAAGTCAACCACGCAGACGTGGAGTGTGTGCGTGGGCGGACCCATGGGCATGCGGGAAGGGAGCTGGAAACCGAAGCCGAGAAGGCCCTGCAGAGCCTGGAACTGAGGGCAGGAAGGCAGGAGCTACGAGAGCCAGCCGCTGCCTCCCGCTTCCCCGCGGCCGCCAGGCCCACCCCCCCCGCCCTGCACCCCCCAGCGACCATCCTCTTCCCTGGTCCTGGCCGTGTCCCGAGTGTCAGCATTCACTGCCAGGACCCTCGAGCTGTCTCCATTCTGCATGTTCAAAAAAAATGTGAAACCTGAAGGATGGAGCCCTCCAGGTAGAGTGTCGGGTGGGGGTGGGGAGGGTCCCCAAGGAGTCCCCCCTCTTTCCGCCTCAAAGAAGGATACGGGTGCGGAAGGCAAGGAACGCAAAGCAGCTAAGAACCCGGGGCGGAGGCCTCCACGGCCACAGAAGCTTCTCCCAAAGCAGGACAGAAATAGACAAAGCCGTTTCTTTGCCGTAGTCCCGAAAATCACAGTCTCCTCTCATCACACTTCTCTCCTCTCTCGTGCTGTTTGCCGACAAAGTCCGTTCCCGAGCGCACACGGCTTGTTTCTTTGTGCTTCGATCGGGGTGACTGCAGTGGGTGTGGAGTCCACTCGGCTCTGCCTGGGGATTCTGGCGCCCCCGCCCCCCGCCCCCGCCCCGAGCGCTGCTCTGCGGAGGTCTCTGGGGCCGGGTGCCCGCGGGGAGGAGCGAGTGATCCGGGACACGGAGCCGACACTACGCGCAGACTTGGGCCTCCCGCGGGCGTCAGAGCCCTGACAGGCAAGGGCCCAGTTAACTGGGGAGCCACGTCTGTTTCCCTGCGTCCCGGTTCTGGCCCAAGGGAGGGGGAAGAGCCGGTCTCGAGTCCTGGGTTTCGGTTCTCTTCCTTACGTCCCCAGGGGGCCTTCGTGGGGCACAGGGCACCTGTGGTCATGAAGAGGGGTGTGTGAAAGGGCTGCGGGCCCCGGCTTTCCAGAGCCCACCGCCGTCCCCCACACTCAGTACCGAGGACGCCCAGGCAGATGGTGGCAGAATGTCCCCCCACACACTGATTTTTCTGTTACTTCTTTTTTAAGAACCGCCCCCCCCAACCGTGCCCACAGCAAATGTTGCCAACTGAAGACCCATGAGCCAGTTCTGGCTCCAAAGCCTGTTTTATTTGACTCCGTGTGGTGTTATTTAAAATCATAATTAGGTCTTAATGCCAATATTTATAAAACAGATTTCACATAAAAACCCGACTCTAGGTTTTCCGTTCACACATCGCAAGACGTGACAAATCTGCGAGCCCGTCGCCATATTGTAACAAGCAACAGAGCCGTGCCCTTCCAATGGGGCGAGAACTCACTGGTTGGCCACAGTCCCCACCCAGCCTTTACGCCTCATTGACATCCCATGCTCCCATTCGGGCGCTGGATTGCTGATCTCTAGACTGTAGGACCATTCGCGAGGCTGAGAGGTCTGAAACAAGCCCTGGGCTACCACATGCAGTCAAAGGGAGTGGGGGGTACCGGACGACAGGGGAGGACCAGACGGTGGGTATGGACATACTCCAGAGTGGTAGCAGGTGCCGGTGATGGGAAGCGGCCGCAGTGTGGACACAGTTCACAGGCAGAGGCGAGAGGACACGCCGACGCGTCAGACATGGGGTGCAGACACTCGGCACTTGGCCGAGCCCACCCTGCCCGGTTCTGCTCACACAGCATTCTCCCCCTCTCTCCCCACCACAAAGCCCAGTGGGAGAGAAGGGGGTAAGAGCAGAGAACTTTCCCGTTGGTTCTCAGATACAAATGGCAATCCGATATCAGAGACGGTCGTTTTTTAGCAGCTTGGCACCAAGAACATCAGTCACGCGTGACGGCAGAAGGACACCGCCTGCCAGCCCGGTGGTCCCAGCGCCAGGCGCACGGGAAAAATAAAAAACCCGAAGTAATTACCCTCCTGTGGCTTCATGCTCACCGCATTCCCGCCGCCCTTGCACTTGAACCCGGCAGAACAGCAGACGCTGTGGACGGGGAATACAGGTTCACAAAAGGCACAGAACCCTCCCACGTGGTCTCTGACCTTCCAGCCACTTGAAAGCGGCTCCCGCCCTTTGAACTGGGGCTCTCCTCAGCTGTCAGGACTCCGGTTCCACCTCCCAGGGCGGTCATTTTCCTGACCGCCCTGGCGCCGACCCCATTTCTCTCCGAACTGCCCCAGCAGTTCCGTGTGCTCGGTTCACGGCGGTGCCCACCGAGGTCCCGGCGGCCTGCTGTGCCCGGGGGGCTGCCGGGTAGCTCATGAACTGTGACGAGCAGCAGAATTGGCCGCCAAACTCACAACCCCGCAAAGCCGACCAGAGTCAGGTTTACCTCGGCCGAGATCTGCTATTCTCTGACACAACGACTGTGACAAGAGAAAAGAAAAAAATTTAAAAACCCCCTCCTGTATGCTATCAAAAAATGGAAATGGTTTTGGTGTTTAATTTAGAATTTGATTCCCAGCAGGTGCTCCATCCCCACCCACCCCCGTTTCCTTTGGGCTGCTAAACAGGACCAAACTCTGGAGAAGAGCTGGGCTCCTGGGCCACAGAAGGGAGCCACGAGGGAGGGCATCACGGACCCGACTCTCCGCACCCAGACACACGTCCTGTCCCCCAGGGACGACGCAGTGCAGACGGCAGGAGACAGCGGAACACGAAGAAAGGGTGCGTACGGAGGGCGGCCACCCCCATAACCGTGGATAAAACCCCCCGGTGTTGTTTCTGGGGGTCCGAAGACATCAGAGGCGTGGACGCATCTGAGCCACCACTTTCACGGCGTGACGACAGAAACGACTCAGACGGAAAGGGTAGAAATTGAAAGTCAAACGTGCAAAAATGGGACACCCCAGAACAAAGGACTCAGAATTCACGGCCCTTGTCTGGCTGCCACCTAATTACGCAGCAGCAGGGAACTCTTTAATGACATCCTGTTAACATGCCCTGTCCTCGTCTCTGTCACATTCTGCATTGCTGCTTATTTAATGGTCTGTGGACTGCTCACGGAAAGGGCCAGAACCTTCTCTGTCCCGCTCACCACTCGCCCCGCCCCCAGGGCCTTTGTCCCGTGTGGCAGGAAGTGCAGGGTCACATACAGGAGAGGCTGTCGAAACAATGCGTCAGGACCTGAACCCGTAGCCGTCCCAGGCCCACGAAGTGCGGAAATGTTCGTGCCTTTGGTGGCCCCCTGGCGAGGTCAGCCTAAGATCTGGCTCCTCACCCCAACCCTGCTGGAGCGTGGGGCCGGGGACCCCACGAGCGAGAGGTCGGCAGCCTCTCTGGAGCTGGGGTGCCTCGCTCTGGTGTGACAGCCAGGCCCCCACATGTGGCCAAAGGGCCTTTTAATGTTTCCCCAACATCTGATGACGGGAAGATGAGGGACTCAGAAGTTAAGTCACCGACTGCACCCTCGGGCCACACTCCCCGAGGCCCGCCCCCTCCTGCCGCCTCTCAGCAGCTGTGACCGCGGGCACTGCTGCTCGGGGCCCCGACCTCACGCTGCCTGTCTCGCCCGCGGTTCCTGTCACTGGTCTTGTGGGTTCGGGATCTGCAGCGTCCGCTCCGAATACAGAGCACCTAGACATTTCCGCCATGAACGAAATAGCTCATGTTTTGGCAGATACCGTGCCAACAGCAGGAAAGGAAATTGCTTAAGGAGCAACTTGGACAGCAGTCATCACGGCGTCCCCGAGGCCCAGGACAGCTGTCCCTTCTCTGACTTGTGGGGGGAAATTAGCGCCAGGCTCTGTTCATGGCCCAGGGGCACCGCCACAGGACAATGTCACAGGGACGACCAATAGAACTGGGATTTCAGGGAGACAGACAATCTCTTGTCCCCTGGCAGCCTAGAAGACCTCTACGCTGTCTCTTAGACAATAATGCACGGTATTGATTAGCTATTACTGACGAGCTAAGCAGATTAAAGGACTCCTCCATTCACTTTTTTAAAGCTTACTTAAAAGGTCTCAGCTCCAGTAATCTGCCCAGTAGCAGGGAAAATCAATGAGATTAGTGCTCCTGCCGCCCAACCTAAGTGACCGGGTTAGTCCTCCGTCCTCCGGGCTGAGTAAACGGCATTAGGTAACTGTTGTCTGCCTCCCTGGCAGACGCCTCCCACCAAAGGCCTGGACGCAGCCGACTCTTCCGCAGGAGAAAAGGGGGAAAGAGAGGAGGGGGGAGGGGAGGGAGGGAGGGAGGGGGCGAGAGGTGCCCGTGTGAGTGTAACAATGCACATCACTCATTTGTTATGTAGCCAGAGACGAAGAAACAGCAGAGGACATCCTGACACATGGTAGCAAGAGGCGGAAACACTCAAGAGGCAGGATGGGGAGAGACCGGAAATCGAGGGCCTGGCGGCCAGGGCTGAAGACTCAGTGAGACAAGCACGCCCCCCAGTTTTGTCCCTACCACAGAAGCAGTCCCAGGTCAAAAAGTCCCGACCATCACCCACTCTAAAGTGTTGTTAACCCTTTCCTTCTGGGATTTCAACTCCTGCAGGACCACAGAAGAACGTGGTGACTTTCCTGGCTGCAGCCTTTCCGGTACACTGGGCTTTCTACCTTTCAAACATGCTGGCACCTCCTCCGCCCAACGTCCAGGGCCAGGTACTGGATGCCAGCCTCCACGGCCAGGCCCCGGAGACTCGGATGGAGGAGGGGGCGTCTACCTGGAGCTGGTCACTTTCTACACTGGGAATATCCCCGTCTTCTGGTGACACACGATGCCCTCTTCCGTGCAAGCCACTGTGGAAATTTGATTACTCCAGCTGTGAGCACCTTGTTGCTGAGGGTCACACTGACTCCACGGATCGACACCTAGTCCCCGCTGACTGGAAAGAATGTTCCAGACCTTCCTTTCAGGGGGATTCCATGCCTGCCACGGCTGAGTGCAGGTTAGAGGGTGGACTGAGGAATCCACCGTTTTCTTGTCTGCGGGCGCTGGAAGGAGAGGGTGCATGACCTTTAGCGCAGCGCACCTTGCTGGCTCCGCTCGCCAATCTAAATGCTAATCCGCCCCCGCTGCACCCAGAGCTCCTGCCGCACCTGCTCCCCGGGCACCCCGCCACCGCCGGTCCCACCGCCGGTCCCATTGACACATCAAATTAACCATCTCGCTGAGTAAGAGAATGCTGAGTGGTTTTTCGGTGCACTCACCTCACGGAGGCAAGCACACTGCGGCGGGTCACGGCGATGACTTCCCAGGAAAAGCAGAGACCACATTTCTTGTGGGTCCTTACACAATGAAGGTTTTGCTCCCTGCGCCTCGGTGGGAAAAATACGCCCGAACACCACGCCGTGTGCCCCGGGGAGTGGACTTTTCCTCAGAAACCAAACGGTCACCCGCACGATCCAGGCGCAGCGCCCGCCTCCAGCCTGGGACTCAGACTGAAACGGAGCAAGGTCTGCTCTTTGAAGCCCAGGAATTGTGTGACAGTCGGGGGGGGACCATGGAATCGGCCACGGAGCACAGGTAGGCCGGTTGCAAACCTCGCAGGTGAGACTCAGGGGCTTATCTTTGCTGCAAGGAAAAGTGACCAAAGGAGTTTGCCCTGCAGAGCGACTGGACTTCATTCTCTTTCAAACCCACCCCTGCTGCCGTCGGGGTCGGGGGGACAACTCCTAAGGAGCCAGGAGCAGACTGCCGCCCCCTCCCCCACCCCAGGGAGCCTGAGGAGGAAGAAACATCGTCCGGGACCAGGGTGGCAGCGCTGAACACAGACAGATGCCGTCAGATTGGAAACGGGAAGAACTCCGGCCTCGAAAGACTGTGAGGCTTGGGGGCGGGCGGTGGGCTGTGATGCTTTGAGGTATTGAACAAAGAATGTTCTCTTTTTCTCTCTCAATAAAGAAACACTTTTAAAAACATATACACACAAGCCATCTGCGCTGGGAGCAGAGAGATTCATCATGCAGTCAGCCCTTCACGGAGGACCTCCCGGGGTGATGAGCCACGGTGCGGGGAGGGGGGCCGTATCTAAGGGGACTCGGCAGCCCACTGCCCGTCCTTCCCACCTGGGGGTTCTCCCACAGCCTTGCTCCAGGGGACAGCACCGCACCCTCCCCGGTTCTGAGGCCGTCACAGGCTCTTCTCCGTCTCCAGCTCCTTGTTTAATCTTGTCACCCAGTGCAGCTGGGCCCACCTCCGAAGGAGGAGCAAACACCCCTGCTCCCTCCGCCCTCCAGGGCTGCAGCGGCTCTCCCCGCCCGGCAGCCCTCTCTCCGCACGGGGCCAGCCGGAGCCCATCCAGACCAGAGCCCGTCGCGGTGCCCCAGATGCCCATCCACCCTTCCCAGGACCCGCTGAAACCCCCAGCCGCCTTCCCAGGCCTGAGCCTGCCGGGCAGCTGACACCTCTCGGACTGTGCTTACCTGACCCAGCCACAGGCCTCTCCACTGTGACCCTAACTGGCCGGCTGCCGCCCCCCACACACCCCTGCCTGCTTGCTCAGGCGCTCCACCGGGGAGCCCTCTCACTCCCCCCCTTCTCCTGCGCTGCTGCCTCCCGTCGGCGAGTGTCAGCCCAGCCAGAAACCCTGGGAGGATGCAGGCAGCTTCTTCCTCCCTGAGAAGAGAAACATTAATTGGCAGCCACGGTTCCCCCCCCAGGCTGCTGCACAGATTTCTCTTTATCCTCACTTAGGACATGCTCATTGATTTCAGAGAGAGGGGGGAGGGAGGGGAGGGAGGGGGAGAAAAATACCAATCAGTTGCCTCTTGCACCCACCCGGTCCAGGGACCGAACCTGCAACCCAGGCCTGTGCTCTGACCAGGAATTGAACCTGCGACCTTTCAGTTTATGGGACGATGCTCCGACCAACTGAGCCACGCTGGCCAGGACCAGAGACTTTTTTTAATGGGTTATGTCCCCAGTCTCTCAGGTGTGCAAGAAAACGCAGATGCCTCCAATGTCCAGTTAGCAAAGAAATGTGAGAAGGGGGTTTAAGTGTCGAATTTTAAATGTTTCTGTTGAGAATGTGTGCCCCCCACACACCCCCCCCTCAATGTGTGGGCCCTCATTGGACGACGACTCAGAACCCCAAGTGCGCAGGGCCCAGGAATGCGGGACTCGGGTCAGCGGGTGCCCACTGCTCCCCTCGCATCCCAAGAGCCCCCGCAGCAGGGACGCCATCGAGAAAGGCCTGCAAACCAGACCGCCTCTCGGGCGAGCCCTGGGAAAGCCAGACGTCAGCCCCCAGTGCCCTGGTATTCCGTCCAATCGGCCTTCCGTGCTGCCAGGAGACCTGGGGGCTGGAAGCCCCCCCACCCCCCACTGTTCCCTCAGAGGCTCTGGCCGCTCCCCTGGGGCCCGGGGTGCGGGGTGGCAGGCATGAGGGTGCGTTTCAGGACACATGAGGCTGGGGCTTGGTCTCGCTGATGCCGGGATTTACGGTGAGGACCTGACACCTGGCTTCCGTCTCCCTTCTTGGCTCAGGGCCCCTGAGAGCCTCGTAATCTCCTGTGAGGACAGCAGTACCAGCGTCCTTTGTCCTGTGAATGTTGTGGTGGCTTCTGGAAAGCGCCCAAGGGTCGGGGCCGGGCACAGCGGGGAGAACCCACACTGTGACCAGACAGTTGGAGCTTTGAGTCCCACCCCACCCCCGACCTCCAACCTGTGACCTCCGGGTGGACAGAGGGGCTGGAGGTGGTACCAGTCATCAGCGGCCAGTGAGTCAACCCTTCATGCCCAGGTGGCGGAGCCGCCGCAAAACCCAAGAGGACCAGCCCTGAGGGCGTGCGGGTCTGCGCACGTGGAGACTCATCGGTTTCGGCACACATCACGAGTTCCGGAAGGAATTAACGAGGAGCACCAAGGCACCGCTGTGAACCGAACCCAAGGAGAGGGCGTGGGGACCTCTGACCCACAGACCGTTGGTCTGAAGCCCAGGCGACAGCTGGAACTTGGGGCCAGCGTCTGCAGTGGGGCCGGCTCATGGGACCGAGCCCTTTGACCCTGAATGAGGGGACGCTGTCTCCAGGCAGACAGTGTCGGAGCCGAGGTAGAAGGTGGGACACCAGCTGGGGTCGGAGAAGCGTTGGAGGTGTGGAAACCACCCCCCCAACTCACACACACACATTGGAACTGGGCCCGGGAAACAAAACCAAACTCAAGGGGAAACACAGGGGCCTGAACAGCTTGGGGGTTCAGGGGCGGGAGCCAGGAGGGCCGTCTCCAGGAAGCCGGGCTGTGATGACAAACTCTCGCACAGGGTGGTCCGGGCTGGGTCCGGGACCACGCGCTCCACAGCCAGGAGAGGCCAGTGTCTCAGCTAATACCCCCCAAGCCCACATTCGTGGGGGGGAGGCACCCAAGCAGCTCTGGTGGGAGGAGGCTGCTGGAGAGGAGGAGCCAGGGTACCGGACAGGCTGAGGGCACTGGAGTCCGCCAGCCTGTGGGCGGCGGTGGCCCGGGTCCTGTTCAGGACCAGAGGGAGCGGCTGTCCGTTCTGGGTGTGAATCCGCTCGGGGCGAGTGCTGTGGAGGAGGCTCCACACGCAGCTTGTACACTCAGACGGAACCCGGGCATTTCCATCAGCGCAACCGCCCAGGGACCGGAAGGAGGTTCTCTCCAGGCCCTTCCTCCTGCGCCCCAGACCCCCCAGACTGGACATCCCACAGGCACCCTTTTCTGCTGTCCTTGTCCACGCACCGCCGAAGAAACCACAAAACCGAAAGAGTCACAAAACACAACAGCCGGGGAAGGCCATGTGCAAGCACGCAACGTCCCTTAGAGCCAGTAACTCTTGCATTATTCAGACCCGAAAGAAATCAGAATCATTTTCCCCAAATTTAGTCCGATCGACTCAAGGAAGGGTTGTTTTTTTTTTTTTTTTCGCAGCCCTTCCAAATGTTCCCTAAATGACAAAGAGATTCCAGTAGAGATGTTTCAGAGCAAACCCTGGGCTTCCGCAGATCTGAAAACATTCATTTAAACAACTTCAAATCATTTGAAATGCTTTCTTTGCCTGGAAAAAAAATAAAATAAAATAAAGGTAGACTGACAAGTTAATTGAAAAAAGACATATGCACTCACATCCAATCATGGGGTACTTGGCGAGGCCTGGAAACGACACAGTTAAAAGCTCTCACTTCCAACACAAGGAAATTGTAGTGGTGCTTTGCCTGCAGGTCTGCCTTTCCTTGGGCTCCCTGGCCCACTCGGCGACTATGAATCTCGCAGGGTGCCAGGCGCCGTGCTAACCGTGGTGGGGAAATAGGTTTAACTCTGGCTTGATTTTCCCCCGGTACTTCTTTTCTTAGCCTTATCATAACCTCAGACTTGATTCTTTACCTGGCGCCCCTCCCGCCTCCACCACACCTTACACCCCCAGGCGCCCAGTCCCCCGTAGGTCAGGGCAGAAATACAAAGAATGCAAGCAGCCCCTTGGCTTTTGTGTTTGAAAAGCTGAGGTCCACCCAGCCCCAAACAACAGGTGTCAGGGAGTACGGTCAGGACTCATAGCTTCCAGTGTCATTTTCCAGCAGGACCAAGAGAAAGGGATGTGAGAAGAGACCCCACGAAGCCCTTTGCAGGGCCTGCTGCTCGGAACACCCTCCGAGGGCAGTTTGGGGGCGGGAGGGAGGCAGGAGCCCTCCACTCTGCATGTCCTGGGGCGGGGGGGGGGGCCCTGAAGCACAAGGGAGCCATACCCTCAAGTCCCACAGGGGATTTTGGGCATCGAAACCCATCAGAGCCCCCTGCCCCCGCCACACGTGGCAAGAAAACCACCGAGTCGGTATGTCCGGCTGTTACTCAGGGACTCTGAGAACCCGAGGCACCGGCGCTGAGGGTCTGGGGACCCGAAGGACGGGAGTCCGTGCTCTGCAGGCGTCGTGGGTCTGGATGAAGGGTTGGGGGCCGTGTTGCAGCTCGAGGTCTGGACCGAACCCCGGGGAGCAGATGAGAAGGCGGAGCGTGCAGGAGAGGCCGATGCAGGGAAGCAGGCACGGCCGGGACCCGGGTGGGCTAGCATTTAGCCGCAGGCCGGGGAGACCCCTTCCCGCTGACCTGAGACTTCGATGCCTCCCAAGGGGAAAAAACAGGTGGTCAGAAAATTCTCAATGACCAAGTTTAGGCAGCGGGGTTTTGACGCTTGATTACGTAGCTGAAACCCCGTCCACCACAGTGGGGCAGGGAGAGTCTGCCAAAGCAAAGACAGAGACGGCACTTCTGACCTCGGCAGGGAGCCATGCGTCCGGACCAGGACTTGGACCTAAACAGAGGCCACCTTGGCCAGCGCCCGCGTGAAGCCTGGGGGCCCCTGGCGGTGTCTCTGTTAGTGGGGCAGAGTCACACAGGAAATGCTGCCAGGCCCATCACCCGGAGCCTGCAGAGGCGTCTGAGCGTTTCCTGCGGCAACAACGTCCCTGTGGAGAAATGTCACCCGGAACTTGGGCACCAGGCGAAGGGTGACTGCGGTCCTGCATCCCCCTTGGGCATCAGGCTGGCCGAGGGCCGCTGCCTCGCCTGGGGGAAGCCGCCCGCGTCCCACTCGGCGCCTCACGTCGGACGGCAGCCCTGGCAGTGAGCTGTGCCATTGCCCGGCGGGGCCCACACCAGCTCTGCTGCTCACCCGCATGCCCGGTGGGTCACTTCCCACAGCCAGCCCCTCGGAGGCTCAGGAGGCGGCCCCCCCACCTCTCTGTCCCCTCCCCCGTGAACAAGGTGCATGACATCTCTGACACGTGTTCACGCCGTCTTTTTATGACACATGTGTCAGGGCGCTTGTGAAAATTCCAGGTTGACGCTACGCATGGGGACAAAGTCCCAGGTTTTAGGGGACAAAGCCGCGGCGGACGGCCACACTGGAACTCGGTGGCAGGACGGGAGGGATTCCAGGGATTGCTGATGGCCGTCCAGAGGCATGGACGTCCGTAATGCCGCAGACCGTACGCTCGCTGAACGAGGCCTGAGGCGGTGCGCTGTGTGTCCGTGTATTTCGCCACCATCACAAGGAAGAGTTTAAAGAGAAAACAAAGGCAGACCGAGGCCAGTGCCTTCAGCAAGAACGCTGAGGCAGGAGCTCGGACACCGTCTGCCTCTGGACCCAGCACTGCCCTCTGAGGCCCCTGCCTTCCCCGCCACCCCCGTCCCAGCTGACCTCTGCCCCTTAGCAGACACCAGGCCCTCTAACTGCAGAGTAAACGCAGGTTCAAAACAAACAGAATTCTGTGGCATTAACGATGAAATCAACACCAGCCGAAGTCCATCGGAGCCGTGACCCAATTGTGCCTCGTCCTTTGTCATCTGTGGCTGTAAGACTTGCCTTGAGGTTTCGGTGCCACAGAGGGGCCTGAGATGCAGCCCCAGGTGACCGGCCTGCAGACCTGCGGTCACTCCCGACGGGAATTCTGCCTGCGGGGCCGCGGCACTCGGAGCTGGAGAGTGATCCGTCGTGAGAGGACTTCTATTCTCTGCAGTGCAGGCTTTTTTGCAGAGGGGTCATTCCGTAACGGCTGCCAGTCTCGTCTGTTCTGACGATGTATCTGTGGCTTCAAATACCATCTACATGCCGATGACTCAAACTCTCTCACTGGCAGCCCAAATCCTGCCCTGGACTCCAGACCCTTGCCGGGTGCCACCTGCTTCTCCTCCAAAGCTGTTGTCTTCACAGGGGTGGGAACCCCGTTGTCACGTCCCTTTCTCCCTGCCTCACTCATTTGCCGAGTCCCCTGAAATCAGTCTGTCCCCTGCTCTCCACTGCCAGCACCCAAGGGCCCGTCACACCCAAGACCACCCCCACGGTCCTTCGTGAAACGTCTGAGATTTTTGTTTTTTCCCTTTCATGCAAATAGGAGCTCAGCTTTGCTGAAAAGACTCCAACAGGACTGCACCGCTCAGAAAAAGCCCCAGATGTGTCCGCCCAGGCCCCCTGCCCCCCCAGATGCCCCCCTCACTCTTTCCACCCACCCCACCCTCTCTGAACCCCTCTGCACCCACCTTCTTCACGTTACCACTGCTTTGGTAAAGACACCAGCCTCCTTCCTGCCTCACAGTCCTTGCCAAGTCACTCCCTGTTCTCCTTCCCCTTCAGCGCCACAGTCCCCATGCGTCCCCCACGGCCTTGTTCTCAGGACCAGCGCAGGGTCCCACCGGACCCCCATCACTGGTCCGGGTCCCGCACCAGGGCAGACCCTCTGCCCTGGCCACTCTCACCTGATTTGCCCCCCATGCTCCCAGAGAACCGCCAGTGCCCGGCAGGCGAGGGCCCTGATGCAGGTCGGTGAGGGGCGCCAGCGCCGGCAGTGGGAGTTTAGGGAGCCCAGCCCCCTACTCGCCGACCCGCCATGTAACTCATCCGCAGCTTGGAACTTGTTCAGGACCCTCCCAACCTGAATGGTTTCCAGAAGGGCCCAGAGTGAGCAGCACTGGAATGTGCACCCCTGGGGGAATTCTGCTCTGAACTGTTGTTTGGGGGAGATCTTCCGGGGGCTTCGGAGGAAACCCAAGTCCCTTCCCAGGCTCCCGGCAGTGGAAGCGACCGACCGGGTTTCTAGAAGCACCGACCCGGGAACGGCGGGCCCGGGGTGCGGAGCAACGGCTCAGCCTCTCTCCATTCCTGGGCCGTCCGGCCGTGGTGCCGGCTGTGAGCATTCCCGTCGACAGAAGGAGGAAAACGTTTGCTGGACTTGGGCCCCCAGTCGTCCTTCTGTGCTGCTGGAAAGGCGTAAATTAATCAAATCTTCCTGGAAGTGAATCTGGCTCCGGAGCACGGGGGGTCCTTGGACGCAGCAGCTGGGGGCAGGGCTTGGCCATCAGGAGACCTGACGTCAAGGTTGCTGGACCTGCGGCAACCCCGGGGCCAGCGGGGGGTCGCCGTTGCAGCCTAGTCCCCTTGTCCACACGAGGAGGTGACCCTGATGCCTGGCTCATCGGCCCAGAGAGTGCCCGAAGATCAGAGTGCCGGACACACACAAGAGTTCAAGCTCGGCTACTACTTTCGCCAGCCCTACACCTAGAAACTCACCCAACAGGGGGAAAACCAGGCGCGTTGCAGACAGCAGTGTGGCAGGAGGTGGTCCCTAAACGCCACTCATAGGGGAATAAACCACGGAGAGACCACCAGATAAAACATTAAGATCAGATCCTTTCTTAAAGCATTAAGAAAAGACGCTGACTGAGTCGGCGTGGCTGCTGGCCACACAGGACGTCACCCTGGGGGGTTTGGACGGGGTCCTGCGGCCAAGTCCGTCCGAGGGAGGGACCGAGTGAGGAAGCCAGTCCCAACCCGGCCCGTCCGTCTCCGCCCTTCGCACTCCAGCCTTCTCCTCCGGCTCACATGGACCCCGGGTGCTGTGCGTTCTAGAAGGATCTCTGCACGAAGCAGGCAGCCCGGACCCCAGGTCAGAGCCTGGAGGGGCCTTCACCCTGGGACTCTGCGAGGGGGAGACTATGTGTGATGAGGGTACATACTTGCTGGATGAAACCACTGGTGTTAAAGGTGCATTTGCCACCACGACCAGGCCCGTCCTGACAGGGACGTCCAAACGCTCACACGCAGGGACGAGCAGGCACGTGTGTGCGACCCCAAACAAATACAAATCCACGAGGATGACAGGGGGCAGGGAGGGGAAGACACAGGGGCCCTCCCCAGCAGTGTAGCCGTTGCTGTATGTGGGTGTTGGAATGGTAAGCTAGTTTTATTTTGTCTGTATTATAATCACTGCCTACTCTGCTACAGGTAGCTCTCATAAAAAATCACATTTAATACCCAAATAATTTTTAAGCAATAAAAACAACGCCTATAATGACGCTGAGCCGAACTCACTGAACGAGCCCCCACTCGGGGGGCGCTGAGTCCCCCCCTGCCCCCGGCTGTTACGATGCAGCGAGAGGCCCCGTGCGCGTGAGCTAAACTCGGGAGCTTACGGAAAGGAGTCAACACCCACCCGGAGCTGCCTGTACAAGTGTGTTTACACGCAGCCGGTGCAGCCCGCGGCACATAGGAAACGCCAGTTACTGCGTGTCACGCCTCTTCACTCACTCGTCTGTGAGAGGTGAGTGCCTCGTGCGCAGAGCGGGACCAGCCCAGGCGGGCTGGAGGGGCCGCACGCACTCTCTGAGCCTTCCTTCCTCGCCGCTCACCCCTCTGCCTGCCGGGGGGTGGGGGGTGGGGGGGGCGGTGTGGACAGAAAGGAACAGGCGCCCACGCTGAGGAGCCCGGGGTGGGCTGCCTGTCCTGGGCCCTGCTTCATCCAGCCTCCTCCCCCTCCTCCTCCTCCTCAGGTCGGGTCCACAAGCCTGTGCTCAACTCAGTGCCTCGGGTGTCGCCTGGCCTCCTCCCGACCCGAAGACCAGCCCCGGTGGGCTGGCCCTGGAGGGTACAGCCTCCCTCACCCCCACGCCCCCCGAACTCAGGCGCAGCACCCTGGCGGGCCAGGGTTCCCACCGGCTGCCCGGCCTGGAACCGCAGGGCTGTTTCTCCTGGGGATAATCGGGGGGCAGTAAAGGCCGGCCGGGTATGTCCGGGTTCCACAGGGCCAGGCCAGGCCCAACCACGGGGACGCCGCCAGCAAAGTCTCCTTGTGAAGCAGAGCCAGCCTCGTTTCTCTGCAGACCCCCTTCCAGGGCCAACAGCTTCTGCTCAAGGCTCCCGGCAGCCGCCTGCCCCTCCCCCTTCCCCTCCCCCTCCCAGAAATGAACCTGGGGACACCAGCTGAGCCATTGACTCCTGGGCTCTCCTGGCCCACAGTGACGGGCACAGAAGTGAGAGCCTGGCCCGGGGGACGATGACAGAGTGACCAGCCAATCAGGTCCCCCAACGCTGGACTGGCGCTCCCTTCCCCGCCGGCCGGGACTCGGCACAGCGATCTCTGTCGCGAGAAACTGCAGCCCGAGGATGCAGCCGGTACCTGGAACGGCACCGGAAGGGTCAGAGAGCAGCAGACCCGGAGCTCCTACCCCACCGTCTGAACCCCTAGATCGAGCTGTACCTGCTGCTGGCCACCCCAGAAGTTCCCATTGTGGGTGCCAATAAATTCTTTTTGTTGTGTGAGCCCGTTTAATTGGCCTTTTCTGTTACCTGAAACAGAACATCCTAACTGAGGGTGGAGAGGAAGACGTAATTGTCTGAAATGGGTCAAAACACATGTCCTGTTCCCACTGACACGTGGGCTGGCAGCCCCTGCCTGCTTGAAAAACCAGCAAATGCTTCTCCAAAAAGGTGGCAATCTTGCTGTTCTGTTTTGTCTGTGTGTCTGTTTGTTTCTCTGTGTGTATGTGTGTTTGAACCCCGGCATCAGGCTCCATGACAGAGACCCTCCCTTCGGAGGCAGAGAGTTGCCCCAGGGTCGCTCCAAGTCCCTGCTCCGGGCCGGTGTCCTGATGGGCAAGAAGGCCACAGGCTCTTGGCCTCGTTTTCAGATCAGCGTTAGCCCCCTGCCTGCATCAGCGAGGAGGCCAGACGTCAGTGTTTGTTCCTGTGGGACAAACGCCACACGCACGCACACACGTGTTTCTTCGATGAGGTCACGGGCCAACTCTCTTCTTGCCCCTAACGCTCCAGCTCCACTGCATGCCTGGAAATACACACGCGTGTGTCGGGTGGGGCCAAACCCACCCCCACCCTGCTGGTCTGACCCAATCACAGAGCCCGTCCTTCCTGGCCCGCGATTGGTCTACAGGTGGGCACGTGCCCTGATTCTGGCAGCGGGAAAATAACTGCGCTTCGGTAAGAAAGTGCCGTGTCTGATCTGGAGGGCACCCCGGGGCGACCTGAGTCTAGGGAAGCTCTTCACCGACCAGCACCCGGCCCCTCACCCCAACGAAACGGCAAAGCCTTCTGGGAGAACGCCGTGTGTGTGTGTGTGTGTGTGTGTGTGTGTGTGTGTGTGTGTGTTTCAGTGGTTTGTTTTTGTCTTTAATGAAGCCGAAACACACAACACACACACCACGGAACGCCCCATCTGCACCGCGTGTAAGTGTGGAGCTCGGGCCGCAGTATTCAACACACTCTCACGCTTGGGCAGCCGTCCCCACCAGCCTCTCTGGGACTCTGTGCCTCGTGCCAAGCGGAAACTGTCCCATGAAACGCCCACCTCCGTCCCCAGCCCCGCGCCCACTCTCTGCCTCGGTGGCTCCGACTCCTCCTGGGACCTCACGTCGGGGACCACACAGCACGTGTCCTTCTGCATCTGGCTTGCGTCTCGGAGCACGCGGCAGGCGGTGCCCCCGAGTTGCTGGCTGCTCTCACTTGTTTCCCATTTCCTGAGATCATAGAACCCGGACGTTTCTAAAAGCAGAAGAAGCAGCCCCGGGAGAGCCTGGAGGAGCCGGAGAGCCCAGCAGGGGCCACACTGCACGTAGAAGCACTCACATGCTGAAGACCCGCCGGGCCCGGGGCCGAGGCCTCAGGGACCAGCAGGCGTGGACGCCAGCCCCAGCCGCGCGCAGAGGGCCCTGCCCTGTGCCGTTGGTCTTCCCGAGCATCTCCAAGGAGAGTCGGAGACGGGGCGCTGATGGAGCACAAGAGCCACGGCTGTGCCCTGACAAAGGAGGCCAGGGACAGAGGACCCTTTTCATCGCTGTGGGGCAGAAGGCCCGGGCAGGCTCCGGGCCTGGCAGAGGCAGACGGGGGAACACAGGCTGCTTTTCTGCGGCTGGGCAGGCGCTCGGCCGCTCCGGGGGCCAGGGAGCCAAACACAGACGCCCTCTCGGCGGATTAACCCTCTCCTGTGGGGCTCGTTCTGATGCAGCGACTGAATAAAATCATTTTTTTATTGTATTCGGGGCGCAGGTGGGCTGTGCTAGGGCAGGAAATGAACAGGGCAGAAGCTGGCAGGTGACTGTCCAGAGGTCAGCGCCAGTGGAGGGGGCGAGATGGCGATAAGCAGCAGCTGAGGGTGGGGGTGATGATTTTGGGGGACCTAGGGAAACCCTTACTGAAGGGGTGAAGCCTGGGGGGCGCTGGCTGTCGAGAAAGAGCCGGGAGAGTGAAGCTGGGGGTCACAGAATGTTCCAGGCACAGCAACAGCCGGGGCGAAGGCCCCGAGCTTGAGCTGAGCGTGACCTGTCCCCAGAACCCAGGGAGGGAATGGAGCCTGTCCCCGTGCCCCCGCGCCCCACACAGGCTCACGGCAGGACTTCGGAGACCCCGGGAGATGGGACAGCCTGAACATCCAGAACGCAGGGGAACGTCCGGAGCGTTTCTGTGTTCGCTGGGACCCTGGAGTCCCGTGGGTGCCGGGAGCCATGGGGACTGGGGCAGAGTGCTCCTGCTTCCGCTTCCACGGCGGTGAAGTGGGGACGACAGCCAGTGGCTTGTGGAAGCCGCGCCCAGTGCTGGGAACACGGCTCACGCTCCAGAAGCGCCTGCTGGCAGGACTAGGGGAGGCTGGGGACGCTGTGGCAAACTCTCGGCCACAGAATGTTAACGAAAAAATCACGCAGGTGATGCGAAGCTGTATCTGCAGTGAGCTCCGCGGCAGAGGATCTGGGGACACGGTGACAGCATCAGGATGAGCACTGGCCGGTCCGGGAGGAGGTGATTGTGTGTCCGTGGCCGCAGGGGGACACTGCCCGCCTTGCAGCTCTGCTTCTCCGGAGCAGAGGTATCTGCCTTCCTTCCTGCTAGAGCCCAGCGCCCCCTTCCCGGGACGCCCCACACTCTCGGACGACCCCCCCCACTCCAAACTCTCGAGGGCAACAGCCCTGACTCCACCCTCACCAGGAAGGGGCTTCTGCGGGGGCTCCCGGGCCGGGCGCTCTCTGGAGGCGAGGCCCCTCTCGGGGCAGCCTGTGAGTGTCCCTGTGTCTGTGGCCACGTCGCTGGTGTCGCTGGTGGACTGAGACCTGGGCAGACGCTGGAGCTGCACATCGACCATGTAAGCACAGAAACTTGACGGCGTTTCCCGACAAAGCAGCAGGCACACGCCTGCGCACATGTGGTCACGGAGGCGGTGACCTGCCCGTCCACAGGCTGGGGGCGGAGGCTGGAGAGCAGGGGCCAGCACCAGACCCGCAGTTTCGCACAGAACTTGTCACTGGCTGGGCCTGCGTGGACTCGACCCCGTCCTGGGTCCACTTCCCACAAGCCAAGTGATTGCTCTGTGCCTCAGTTTCCCCATCTGCAAACGTGAGATGGTGTCAGCACCTGCCTCACAGGACTGTGAGGACCCACCAACGGACAGGTAACCCAGGGGCTGAGCCGGGGGTGGGGCAGCCGTTCCGGCTGGAGCCAGGGGGTTGGAGTGTAGAGTCTGTTCTCTCCTCAAGTTTTCTTCTTCACTTTAAAAACAGAAAGAACAATCTCGATACTTGCTTAACCTTCCTTCCACCGAAGTTAAAAGAGGAAAGACACGTGCTGGTGAGCAGTGGGGCCAACTGGGCTGCCACTCTGCAAGGAGTCCTGCCCCGAGTTCATCCGAGGCTTGCTGCCTCTTCCCCGGGCCCGTCCCTGCCCCAGCCCCGCCCCCCGGCACCCAGGGCCGAGTGACACCCACATGCCTGAGGGCACTTCCTGCACACGCCAAGTGACATGACCATCCTAATTCCCCGAAGAACTCGGCTTAGACAGCCACCGGCACGGGACAGAGCGACCCACCCCGGCTCCCGAAGAAGAGCGCTGGTTGCCCCCGTGTGCTGATCCGCATTGCTAGGGGACTGTGGAGGCTGTCACCTGTCTGCCGCCGTGTGCATTTCTGTGACAGAGAAGGAGGCCAGTTAACCAAGGGACGGAAAGCAAGTAACGCCCACCTGTAGGAGGGATGTGGGGGCATAAACACGAAGAGTCCAGGCAGGAGAGACGCAAACACAGCAGTAAGGGAGGGGCTTCCCGAGACGACGCCAGTGGCACCCAGTGGAAGTGGCCCAGCTGTGTCCCATCCCCAGGGACACCCCTCTGTGCTCCGGCCACAGACCAGCTGCCAGGGGTGGGGAAAACACCCCCCAGCCACAATTAAGGCTAAAAATATATCTGTACCCAAGGTACGTGTGTTCACAATATAAAGAGACACACACACACATCGGTGCACATGTGTGTGGGTGTGTGTGTGTGTGTTTGTGGGCACGTACACGGTTCTCACACTGAGTGCTCTACCCTGCATTGCCTCCACCGTGAGGAAAACACTCCCCTCGGTCTCCGTGAGAACCCAGATCCAGCGACTACTGAGCCGTCTCGAGGAGCTGTAATGGATTTCGTGCTGTGCTGGGGGTTGAATGGAACGGGTCCAGGAAGGCTGGGGGATGGTGAGCCGTCCCACAACAGCAAAGGCCTGGGGGAGTCGCATTCCTGGGCGGGGGGTTCAGGGTGCCCATTCGCCCACAAGCTGGGGCTCGGGGAGCACAGACCGCCCCCAGGGCACATCGGAATGGTGAGGGCCACGTGCCTCCGCCGGATACACTCCACGACGCTGTTTGCGAAGTCCTTTCAGAGGCTGAGATGGAACAGCTCGGCCCCTTTTAAGAAATACCAGTGTCCTCCGACGCCCCGTTCCACCAGGCCTTGCTTGGGTCTTTCTCAGGGGCCAGCGGTGGGCAGTGAGGGGTCCCGCCCTGCTCTGGGTGCTCCCGGCCACTCAGCCAGTCCTTAAGGGACCAGACCTCGGACCCTCGTCCCTCACTCATCACGGGGAAATGCTTACACTGTGTTAGCTGCTCTGCAAAAATCGCCTCATTCATTCTTCCGAGCCTCGGTGTGCTGGGTGATAAACGCACGTAAATCAGAACCTGAAGGCGGAGACTGTGTTCCTTCTTCATTTACGCCCGTCCTTGCCTCTTAACTAGACGAGAAGCAGCCAGAACCACTTGTCAAGTCTGCAGCCACCGTGCGAGATAATGGGCTTTTAAAAATCACCCCCTTTCCTGGAGGAAGAAGAAAAGACATCCTCTCTCCTCGCAAGGGCCACCCCTTCCTCGGCCGCTTGTAGTCAAGGTCTGCGGTCAGGAGCCGGAAAACGGATCTGCCCCGTGCAGGGCCCTGTTCCAACAGCAGAGTCAGCCTCCGACGTCTTCTGTGATCAACAAAGGTGTTTCTAAGCGCCCACCCCGGGCGCTCGAGGCTGTCCTTTTGGAGGTCACCCTGGAGAGCGGCTGAGAGCGGCTCCTGGCCAGTCTGCGCACAGCTGCCCGGTGGCACAGGGATGTTTGTTGCTGTTGCTGCCGGCGGCCTCTGCTCAGGCAGCAGCGGGAAGCCTGCCCTCCTCGGGTTTCGGGGCCCCGTCCGGTGCTGGCTGAGTCTCAGGAGGAAGTCAGGATGCAGAGCTGACCGTTCCTGAGGAGCTAGGCACGTCTTTTTATCGTTTTGCTGTGTGACATCGCCTAGATTCCAAAAATTGGCAGTTAATGCAGTTTTTGGAAAAGCAAAACTCCACTGTGTGGGACAAACCCAATGCACCTGAGAGCTGGATTCACTCACCAGGTCCCACACTGCACCCCCTGAGGGGCAGTGGCCGGGCCAGACTGGAGCAGCCACCCAGCCTCGGACGGTCCATTGTCCAGGTCGCCAAAGACCAGCCACGTAACAACAGCCTGCAAATGTGGTGCGGCGGTGGGGACTTCCCCAAGCAACTCTGGGGGACTCCGCTCTCTCCGTCTCAACTTCTGACGGCCCAGCGTTATCACCCACGGGCCGAGGGCTGTCCGAAAACCCGGTGAGACTCCCCGCCACGAAGAACTGTGAATCTGATTTCACTAGGAAGCCGTGGTAGGACAGGCAGGTTGAAAGCACTCTGCCAGGCGTGTGTCATGTTTAACAACCAGAGACAAAGAGGAAACCGTACAAAGGACAAAGCAGCAGCAGCAGCAACAGAATCTCCCCTTTCCCACAGTGAAGACAAAGAAAGACAGAGAAGAAAACACCGACTATCAGAAATTGTCCTCTTTAACCTCCAACAGCTTTTCCTAATCTGCCGCCTTCCCTCCCCAGTTCCACTCCCAGCGCCTGCTATTCTGACACCTCCGGGGCCCCCTCGGGGCTCCAGCCTATCAAAGCCTCTGCCTCGATCGGGAAGGGACACGGCGGCCCACGCTCCTGCGAGAAGCACCGAGAGTCCGCGGGGAGTTATTTCCGGCTGCGTATTACTCCGGGAAGACCCGCCGTCGTACTGGGCGCTGCCAGGTTCCCGAGGACGCGGCGCAGTCACCCCACGGGGGGCAGTAACGCCCGACTCTCCAGCATCGTCTGCAAGCCGCCGGAGCCCCGGGGTGATCTGAGACGGCCCGGGAGTTTCACACAGAACACACGTTTGGAAGGGGACTGTTAAAAAGAGCAGCTCGAACTCCGACCCAGAGGCGGTGTCATTTTTACCTGTTTGGGGACAGGACGCAGTGGAGAGGGCGCTGCTTCACTGCCAACACGGAGGAGCTTATGCTTTCATACATTTTTTGTGTTTGTTTTTTATTCCAGGCAGGGGGTCCTAGCACATGTCTCTCAACCCCACTTGGACTTGTCCGTCACCCCTGGACAGCCCCTGACTGCGGCATGTGGCAGTGGACTCGGTATATGAGGACAAGACACACACACACACACACACACACACACACAGTGACTTCTCTCTCCCGGACGGACCACCCAGAGCTAAGCCTCATGGGGCGGGAACTTGCCTCCAACCCAGGAGGGGGCCTGGCCCCTTCCATCCTTCCCAGGGACGCCCTTAACATTCTCATGGAACATGGTGGTTGCGTCAGCTCCAGACATCACGTCCAACATCCAGGCAGCAGGAAGGGTTGCCGACGACGGAAAGGCACTTGCTCTGTGAGGATGCTTCTGGAAGATGCCGTCTGACACACCTGCAGAGGCAGGTGGCCGCGCCTAGCTACAAGGAAAGGCACTTCTTATTCCAGGTGGCCATGCGCTCCTTTTAAATCAGGGTCCTACTTTTTAGCAAGGAGGAGAGGTGTTGGGAGAGACTTGGTAAGGGCCCCACCTGTTTTCAGGCATAGCCCTGTGCCTGTAAGTCTCACAGATTTGCAGTTTATTCTTAATTGATTATCGCAGGTCAGGGGCCACATGCTTTTATGCGTGATCCTCATGACCACCGTCCGAGGGGGCCTCTCAGCCCCCTTTGATCAAGGAGGAACCAGAGGCCCAGAAGCCTGGGCTGCCGAGGTGATGGCAAGCTGTGGGGAGAGTGGCTGGGCCACTCCACAGTCAAGGGGCAGCCTGGTGTCTCATAGACGTGCCGTCTACACACGCCCCCACCCCCTCCCTGCATGCTAACTCTTGGTCTTCACACTCCAGCTTCAAACCAGCTCAGAGGCGGCTCCTGCGCCCGGCCAGCCCGCCCAGGCTTTCCCAACATCTAGGTGTCCCATGCCCACCCTCCCCTGAGAGACGTGGCTGGAGCTGACAGGTACCGACTCAGTCCCTCCATGCCCCAGGCCCTCGGCAGACCTGCAGCCGCACTACCCACCACACAGGTGCGGGCCAGCGGGCAGGTCGGAGAAAGGCAGCCTGGCTTTTAATTTCGCTCACAGATTTTTTTTTCTTTTTTGGCTCAAAAGGTTGTGAAAATTAGTTGTTAACCTTTAAAAGTCAGAGGGTTGTCCCAAAGATCTGAACGTCTGCCTTCCTTGAAGAAAGAGGAAGGCCCTTTACCCCAGGCCCTGGTTCCATGGGGACGGAGCGGCGGCCGCCTCCTCTGGCCTGGATTCTGGCCGAGATGCGTCTCCATGGAGACCTGCTCCCACCTGGCCCGCTTCCTCGGCGCCCCCTCCACCTGCCCGGCTCCGTGGCCCTCTGAAAGGGGGTGACGGAGCGTGCAGCTCCAGGCAAAGACAGTAATAACAGAGTTCCAAGCTTCTGCGGGCCCCCGGTACCTGCTACATAGATAAATAACCAGGAAGGACCTCGGGGCTATTAATCCAGGAGCTTTTATCATCATTAAATTGGAGAGGAAATTGAAACAGTGGCTGGAATGGCTGTTTGATCCACAGCAAAGAGATGTTACTAATGGCATTTCTGGGGAGCACGCTGATTAACACGGACCTCGGTGGTGTTCCTGTAACAGACGCTGTCGGGAGCTGCTCCCGGCACACGGGTTCCTGCATCCGTCACCGACAGCCCGTCCGGGCGGCTCCGGCCTTTCTCCGCCGGCGGGCGAGGGCAGCCTGGGCTGGGTGGGCCCCGAGGCGTACGTATCTCGGGGCTGTGAAGTGGACGAGGGAGGGTTATTCCGTGAAAAGCTTTGCTGCAAAATAACGTTTAACTATCTAACATCCTAAGATCAGGCTTTGGTTTCTTTATGTCTTTAAAGGGTTTCTACAGATATGATAATACAGAAATGGCCCCATTTGGCTTTGTGTGGGGTTTTTTTGCCCTTTATCTATAAATGTTAGGCTGGTTCATTTATCTTCATTCATGGAAACATCACGATATTTATGAGTTGCATATGATAGAAACAGTCCCAAGTGAAATAGGAGGCAGACTTCGCAAATTCCTGAGTGTATGAGCTAGGGTGCCTTCAGAGGGACCCCAAAACACGCTGGCTAACCCAAGGCACAGGTTTGCTCCTTTTCTCCCGCAGGGACCCCTGAGCTGGGAGGTGGTTCTGAAGCTGTGTGTTCAGTTCCATCTCCGAGCCCAAAGCGGCTGCTCCGGTTCCCACACTCTCGGTCACATCCCAGCCAATGGGAAGCAAAGATCCAGGAAGCATGTTTTTAAAGAAAAGCCTCAAGTGTTACATAAATCACTTCTCACATCTCACTGGCAAGAGCTTAGTCACACGGCCTCCCCGAGCTGCAGCGGTGGCCAGGAAACGTAGCCTTCAGCTGGGGCTCCATGAGCGAAACGTGGGCGCTGCACTGTGAGAGGAGGGGGTGAGACAGGACCCGGGCGGCCAGCCCCACCCACACGGGAGAAGGCCGCCTTTCTTGACCGAAAACACAAATGTCCGTGTCCATCCTGAACACGATGCTCACCTCCTGCCCGAGGTGACCCACTAGTGACCGTGGGAGGGGGGCGGGGGGCATCTGGAAGGAGGCTGCGGAGTCATGTGAGCCCCCGGGCCGGGCTGGCTACGTGGGAGCCTGGGGTGCAGCACTCAAACTGCGGGCTCTGCATTTTGTATCTGAATTCGGCTTGTCTTCCCTTCTTGCTGTGTGGCCTTGGGCAAGTGAGTCAGACTCTCTGCGCCTTTGCTCATTATTGGCAAAATCAGGTACAAATAGTACTGGTCTCAGTGAGAACATTAAATGGCGTAATGATGGCCAAGCTCACTGAGTCCCAAGCACCTGCCTGCGCCCCAGACGGTGGGGAAGAAGGGAGAGGAAGGGAGCTCACGCTTCCGCCTCACAAATCCAGGTCCACGAAGTGACATCTAAGTGGCCAGAAACTGGTCACACAGCTTCCCCTAGCTGCAAGGGAGGCAGGGAAATGGAGTTCTGACACATTTTTTCTCCCCAAATTCCCACTCAATTCCCATTCATGCAAACCCCCAATTCCTATTTCCAGAGCTGGGTTGTTGTTTTGTGTTTTTTTTTTCTTGTTGTTTCTGAGATCTTTGCCGTCCTGGTGGCAGGTGGGAGAAGTCCTTGCCAGTAAGTGTCACCATGCATTTGGACACTGAACATCAGCCCGCTTAGCTGAACAGTAACCAGTTTCTAGGGCTCTTGAAGCTGTGGGATTTGAAGACACACACAAGCTTTCTGGGAAGGCTCGTGGGTCTGCTTCCAACTTTCTCTAAATGGGCCACTCGGAGCCCTGGAGTGGCTGTCATTCAGCACAGAGTCCACAGTCACGGGGGAACCATGGAGCTTTGAGCTTGCCTCGGGCAGTCCACGGGGCTAGGAAAACTCTGCAAAGTCCCCCGTCGAGAGATGTAAGGGGTCAGTAACACGGCCACAAACAGGGGCTCATTCTGCGAAGCATTTTGCTGGTGATGCTCTGCTGTTCTGGGAGCGTCGCCATGGACTCATTACGTGCTGGGGGCTGCCCGGCTTCGCCTTCCCCACCCGGGGCCCCAGGGCTCCGTGTGGCTGAGCCAGAATCATATGCCAAGGTCGCACATTTTCAGTGAAGGGCCCAGATGCGCAGGGAGAACGTTGAAGATAAAGACAGTCGTGAAAACGGGCCTTTTTTACTCATGTTCAGCCACGGAATGAGTTCCGTCCCCCAAAAAATGCGTGTGTTGAAGCCCTAGCCCCCCCGCCACATGACAGTAATTGCTATGGGACCTTCGGGAGGTGATTAGTGTTCGGTGGGGTCATGCGGCTGGAGCCCCCAGGATGGGATTCGAGTTCTCATGAGAAGAGAAACAAATGCCCAAGCTGGGTCCCCACCATGGGAGGGCCCAGCGAGGAGGCGGCTGGACACAGCCAAGGAAGGGCGTCCGCGCCGGGCCTGGCCCAGTGGGCACCCGGGTCTCGGACCTGCGGCCCCCAGGCTGCGGGAAAGGAGGCCTCTGTGGTGGGCGCCCCGGCCCCGTCTGTGGTGCTTGGCTATGGCAGCACCCCCCCACCCCACCCCAGACCTGGGCACACACACCTTTCTTTCTCTTACGGACTTCGAGCAGGAAAATAAAAACCGGAGTTTACATTTTCAGAGCAAGAACGGTGGCTGCCTTAGCACACGTTGAGCCAGGTCAGAAGGAGGAGGCGGTGCTGTGGGATTACGTGTGGGACCAGGCGGCGGGTCCTGAGAGCCGCAGGAACCCCAGAGTTCCAGGTGGGCGGTTACGCCGGCCCGGAGAGCTGCTCTCCCTGTCCAGTCTGGGGCAAGGGCAGCGGTGGCATTGGAAATGCAGGTGTGGGCCTGAAGGTGGCCTGCAAACGGCTCTCCACAGGTGACAGCACCAGCACAGGACCCCAAGATTAGCAGATTTGTCCAACCCTGACTCAGCAGAGCAGAGCCCCCAGGGAACAGGAAGCTCTGTCACCATGAGGAAGGGGACTGTGGACCCCACAGAAGACGTGGGAGCAGGAAACAGCAGCAGCCGGGAAAAGCTCAGCCCACCCCAGACTGGGCGCACGTCAGCAGTCTGATTAGAAGCAAGAGAGACCGTGGTCTGAGTCACATGTCCCCTGAACCCGCATTTAGGGGACAGGAGTTTGTGCCGCCCCCTGTGCCGGGTTTAGGGGACTCGCCAACCCGCCAGACTCGCCGGGCCGGGGCAGTCGGCATCCCACGTGGCCCCAGGGCCCTGCTGCAGAAGGACCCGGGGAAAGGGCTTCCCAGGCAAACAGAAGAGCCACAGGCAGACAGTGTGGCGTGTGGCTGACAGACTGCAGAGCTGCGCCCTGGGAACCTGGGCCGTGTCACTGGGCAAAGGCACCCCAGTACGTTCAGTCAACCTTCAGAAAGGATGCTTTCTTAGGTCACAGCTTCCTCAGGGACAAGGAAAGCTGTTGGTCACCCACCCCCCGCTGCCATCTGAACACAGCACTTCGCGCCGGAGGGTGAGGAGCGGGGTGAGAGAGGGGATGGGGAAAAGAGCTGGGAGGGAGGGCTGGCCTGTAGTCGTGTTCCCTCTGTTGTTACAAAATAGCCGGATAAATAAAATACACTGAAACATAATAGCATGGCTACACACTAATGGAGAGGGGACGGGGAATCCCGGGCTCCTGAGTGCTGGATAGAACCAGTTCAAGCTCCCAGCCCACTGCAAGCAGAGGCGCCAGCCCGTCCTTGGTGTGTGCACGCACGTGTGTGGAACGGAGCACACTGGTGAACTGCCCACACGTGAGCCTGCGGAACTGGCCACGAGGACTCAGAAGCCGTGAGACCTGCCGACTGTCAGGAGAGAGTGCGAGAGGCGCTGTGGGTTCGAGATCCAGCCCCAGGGCTCTGGGTGCTGAAGAACTACTTTTTGACCGGCCGTCTGCCAGGCTGAGTGCGACACGTGCAAGAGCGGCCCTTGCACTCATGGAGCAAATGCGGCAGGGAGACGGGGAACATGCATGTCACAGAGGTGACATGACAGGCACTCCAGAGAGCGGACAGCGAGGAGGAATGGGCGCGACCTTGCAAAGGCCAGAGGCCAGCAGTGGGGGGGCTGCAGAGAGGGGGGCTGGGCAGGTGTCTCTGAGGACGGACTCTGAGCTGCGGCTGGAGGGGAGGGGGCAGCAGCGGAGGACGAGTGTGAGGTCCCGGAGACAGCCCGGTGCAGAGATCGGCTCAGAGGGCCCGCCAGGGTCAGCCCACGGTGACACGCATAACTGTGACTCAGGACGGCAAAGGGAACAGGTCCAGAGTGACATTGGGGCCTGGGCTCCGTCCTGCAGAGCCCCTGCCAGGGCGCCCCAGAACGAGACTGCGGTGACACGGGAAATGTGAAAAGGCTCTGATGCCTCTAACACCTTCGGGGCTGGTGGCCCCCAAGGTGGCATCCTGTCTCGTGGTGATAAAGGTTAACGCTGGGGGTGAGCACCTGAGCCTCCCCTCCGTCTGGGCTCCTGCCCGTTCTCTGCGCGCCCCGCCTCCCAAGGCCCTTACTGCTCCTCTCACCCCCACCTCTGGGCGAAGAACCTGAAGTGGTAAGAAATTACGTCACTGGCCCGGAGGCTCCCCATTAACAAAGAGTAGAGCTTGGCCTTTCCTGGCCCCAAGTCCCAGCCTGGTCCTCAGGCAGGGCCCCCGGCCGACCCGGAGCTCTGAGCTAAGACTGCAAGCGGCCGTGGGGCCAACTCCTGCTTGACCCGGCTCCCACAAGCGAGGAGAGCGGAGCTGGCAAAACGCTAAGTGGTTCCACTTGAGCGCTGCAGCTCACTCGGCAAGTTCACGGTCGTTTCGGCCCCTCCTCGCCATAAGCAGCTAGAACTCGAGTTCCGAGCCCGGCACCTCCCAGGAAAGCTCGCACGCCTGGCTTCCCGTTCTGACATTTCTCTTAATTAAATTTTAAAACACTCCTGCCCTCAGACATCCTTAACCAACGAAGTGCAGCAAGGCCCACGCGGAGAAAGGCGTCCGAGGCGGCGCTGGCTCGCCCCTGGGAGAGAATCGCTAACTCCTAACCCCGTCACCTCAATGAAGCACCTCGGGGGCCACAGATGCAGAGCGGCTGCCGCCAGGCTGCGAACGGGGGTGTGGAGGTGGCAGGGGGGCACAGCCATTAAAAAATAAAATATGCATAAGCCGCCTGCTGCGCTCACTAAGTGATTAAAAACGTAATCTTCCTGAAGAAATGGCCTACATATTTGTTTATATTAATGTTAATAACTCGCTAACTAATGATAAATGTATGATAATTTATGCCAAGTGAAATAAAGTGTGCCCTAAAGACAGACTCGGTAAACGGGAGCTTAGCTCGCCCGAGTCGAGAGCGGACACATTAATAACCGTGTTCTCCCACTGCCTCGAAGACGGCCGTATGCAAATCATATGCAAAGTGTCCACGGCAGCCAGATCCCGGCCAGGTGGGGGCCTTGGAGCAGCCGTTCCTGGCAAAGATCCGGGAAACCGTCTCCCCCTCTCGGCTGTGGCTCAGAAACCCATGTCAGAGGGCGGGAGAATTTTCTAGAACACGTTCTTTGGGCATGTTGCAGATTCAGGACTGTCTGTCTTGGCGTCTCCAGAGAAACAGAATTAATAAAAAGCCGCCTAATGGCACACTGAGTGCCTTTAGAAACCATTAGGCCAAACTATTTCTGCGAATTGAGGAATTATCATCGTTACCGCTCACATGAACAATTCTCATTTATTCCACGCTGATACATCGCGAAAGAGTCGGCCGGCATTCGCAGCGGCCTGGCCTCCCTCCGACACCGTCGCTGCCGCCCCGTTCTGCAGACGCAGCGCCGCACGCACGGAGACTCAGGCCGTGTGATTTATCATCTGCGGCAGACGCAGCGGACCTGCCGGCTGGACCTGCAGCCTCCCGCCTCGCCGACAGGGAGGGCGGGGAAGGAGCCCCCCTCCCTTCGGGCCCCGGGAAGGGACACTTCCATCCAAGGAAGCAGGGTCCCTCCAGCTTCTGCTGCGGAGCAGACATCAGCCTCGGCTGTGGCCACAGGAGTTTAAGGGAAACCTGCCAGACACCTTCTAGAAAAAATAAATTCTTCCTGATCACAGAGAAACAAAGTGTTCTCTACTCCTTGCTGGGTCCTTGTCCTTGGAGGCAGGGTGAGGCCGTGAGTCATTCCGGCACAGTCGGGGAGCCCCAGGGGCTCCTGAGGCAGCGCCCTCCTTGGGGCCTCTCAGGTGGGAGACTCACAACCCAGCGCTGACAGGGCTGTGCCGCCTGAACTTCCTGCCCCCTGGAGCCCCCAGCGTGCCCGATGTCACCCGCCAGCTCAGCCGGGGCTTTGAGTCCCCCCGAGAACAGGGCACTGAAGAAACAAGGACAGTGGTCACAGAGCAGGAAACCCACATGGGGGCCTTGAGGGTCCAGTGGCTCTTTGGAAACCTCATAGCCACAGGAACAAGTCACCCAAAGAACAGGCGTGTCATCCTGCTGTCCTCTTGTGCCGGGAGGCGGGGACGGTGGCAATAAGGCCTCTGGGGAGGGGACTGCTCACTCTTGACAGGAGGAAGGAAGTTTTTATGAGGCTGGTGGGGTGGAAGACTGGGGACACGGTGTGCCCCATGGAATGGGACTGAGGCCCACCAAACACGCAGCTCATCCAACCACGGGACCCTCCTGTCCCCACAACATCACACACATGCCCAGCCATTCCTGGACAGCTGCCCAGCAGCCTACTGCCCCTGACTCCCTCTGCCAGTGGTCAGGCCATGTCCAGTCCGTGGGGCCTGAGATGGGCAAGCTTGCGTGCAGAGTGTGGGAGAGAGTGACACCTCTGAGCAGACACCCTGTCACCTGACGTGAGTGTGGGTGGTTCAAGACACTCAGTCTAAAAGGATCTGAGGGTGCCAACGGCCACCATCAGGGCCGACCCTCGCCCCCCATGCCGCTCACACCTGCAGCTGAGCCCAGGCTCCAGCCCTGCCCCCTCCCCCAGGGGCCTTTCCTCTGTGATTTGTGGAAAAAAGTCCAGAATGTGATGTCACCAAGCCGCAGGGACAGAGGCGTCCAGAGCTTGGGCTCCAGGCACAGGATCTGCCTACCCTTCAGCCCCCACTGTGACGGGGTCATAAGAGTGTCTGCTCCCCACTGTCACTGGAGGGATGTGCATAGGGACAGAGACAGACAGAGAGGGACAGAGACAGACAGACAGAGAGACACAGAGAGAGATGATCCACACACACACGTGTAACATTTATCAGCACACGGGACACACACTTCATAAAGGTCAGTGGTTATTACAAACACTCACACCCGAGTCTCCTAGTGTCCAGTCCAACGCTACACGGCTGGTGACAGAGAGGTCAACTTCCTTGGGCGTAAGCCGAGAAGGTGTTTACTGACACTCACTACTCACACTTCCATTGGCAGAGGGTTCGAGTGTCCGGTGTTGTCCGCCCTCCCCTCCCCCTCCCCTCCCCCTCCCCCCCGGACTCAGTCCCCAATCTGCTCCCATCCTGACCCTCTGCCGGCCTCTCACGTCCTTGCTTCCAGTTTCTAAATAAAACTGGACCTTCAGTCCTGCCATCGAGTCCCATTGGCCTGGTCTGGGGGGCGGATGCCCCGTCCACACCTCAGCCAACCACTGGACGGGAACAGAGGACCCGTTGGTTAACCAGCCCTGGGCTGGGAGGCCATCCGCGTTGAGAGAGACGGCTCACTGCCCCGAGAGGACTCCCCGCCGTCTCTGCCATGCGCGCCCCCCGGGGACGAACGAAACACAGCAGTCTCCCCGTCGCCCGCGTCTACCAGCTTGAAGATGCGGGCAGCCTGCAAAAAACTTACTCTGCAGCTATAGCTGCTAACACACACAATTAAGGCAGCGACTCACAAATCTATCTCCTAATTGATCGGAAGTTTTGCAAAGCAGAGAAGAAAAGGCAGATACGAGCGGGGAGAAGCTGCCAGTAACCCGGAGGGGAAAGGAATTAGTCTCCAAGACACACGCTAGGAAATAGAAGATGTGACCCTGGTCCCTGTCGACGGTCACTCACAGCGGCCCCCGCGGCCCCCGGATGCTCGGTCTCTGGGGAAGGCCGTGTGATTTACAGCGCGCAGATGTGCTGCCTGCGTCTAGTCATTACTCGTGTGTTCGCAGGCGCTGCCTGGTCTCTTTGGAATCTGTGCATTTGTAGCAAATATTTTCTGCTAATTTTCTCACTTGACACCTCGCCGAAGACAATCTACTCTCGAGGATGTTACTTTCTAGTGGGAAAGACACTGAGTGTGCCCAAACGGAGCTCAGGTCCTGAGTGTTACTCACAAGGCGGGGGAGTTTCTCCTGAAGATTTTGGAATGCCTGCACGTGAGTGTGTTCCAGTTACTAGGTTTGCAAACCAAGGGCCTCTGGAGGATTCCTGTGGCGGAGTCAGGTGAAAACCAGCTGACAGCTGCCCGCACTCTGTCTTCCTCGGCGAGGCACGCTGCCCGAGGGAGAGGCCTCCATGCCCCACGGAAGAGGAAGGGAGCCCTGTGTTCCCACGCCGGCCTCACTCACACCTGCCTGAGCGTGGCTTTCCCCCCAACAAAAAGCGTTGGGTGTCTCTGATTTGTTGTATTTTTCACTGGAAACACACCTGCAGGCCAAGTGTCCCCACCACGGGCCAGTGTGGCAGTGGGTCTCCCCAGCTTTTCATGGAACACACACTCGAGGGTCGGCGCCACCCGTGCACGGAAAGCTGGGTGACATGGGCAGGTTGGAGGCGGCCCCCCCGAAGCCCCAGTGAGACCACACGAGCACATCTGTCACCTGCAACCACACACACACTGTCACCCGAAACACCTAGCTTTCCTCTTCGGACAGAAACAGAGCCCCTGCCCAGGCTCGAGATTAAATAGCTGCCCCACCAAACGCAGATATTAGCCGCTGATGTTTTTACAAACCAATACCACTTGGGTGTCCAGCGGGCTCTTCGGCAGGGCTGGCTTCTCCATTAGAGAAATTGCTGCAGAGGGTCCGTGGCTGGAAGACGTGGCCATAAATCACGATGAAAAGCCACGGGCGAGCTGCTATTAGCTCAGAGATGCCGATACCGTCGTCCCTAAATCACTTCTCAGCCCAGGTAGAAATGAGCAAATAAGGCCACCCCGGGGTGAGCGGTGGGTGGGGCAGGACACCGCCCTCGGGCCTTCTGAAGCATCTGGGGTAGAAGGCGGCAGACTGTGTCCAGACCCGGCAGCACCAGTCCACGGCTCCGCCTCCCGCCAGAGGCTGCCCCTCCGTCCGCAGGGCGCCCCTCCCTCCGGTGCCAGGTCGGCCCCCATCCTCACCGCACTCCCCGGATGGGGGGTGAACGAGCACAGGCTTCATGCAGATGGGGTGCTGGAGGGGTGGCCAGGCTGCAAGAAAAAGTACCCCCGACGCCTCTGATCGGGGGGTCCTCAGTGTAAGAGGTTCCAACACTCACGGAGTGCGTGTTCTGTCCCAGTCACCGGTGCAGGGACGCCTGGGGTGGGGACACGCAGTGGAATACACAGAGGATGCGTCACGTACACATGTACCCCCGAAACCCGTGTGGTGTCATTAACTACTGTCACCCCAAAAATGCAATGAAGAGTTAAAAATAATAATAAAATAAAACATGAATCAATGAACATCAAGCTCTTAGAAATTAATTTTTAACTAAATTTCTTGGGGTAACACTGGTTAACTATACAGGAAAATGCCTTTAGAAAAGACTGAACACTATGAAACATGGATATTTTATGACAGCGCAATAGCAGCAACAGAGAAACGCTGAACCAAACCACAGGAAGTCCCCTGGATGGTGGGAAGGGGGACCCGAAAGACCCAGCCTGGGGGCGTGGGGCCCCGTCCTCAGCCAAAGCCTCCAGTGCCTGGGACGTGAGAGCCACCAGACAGGTGCCGGGTGGACAGCCCCACGTCCTGGACTCGCCCCTCACGCAAGCAGAGGGGGGCCCCCACCCACCGGCACCTGCGCTTCCCGTGGGCACCACACTACATGCATGTACATGGATGTATACACAGGTTGGCAGCACCCATGCAGGCCCAGCATAAGGACAAAGACACAGGAAGTCAAGTTTCCGGAGCCTGGTGGCAAATTCCTCCCTTTAAATCTGTATCCGGATCTCAGCAATGATAAATGGAAATAAAAACACGACCTTCCGGGGTCAGGCAGTGAAGCAAGCTCTCCTCAGAGAAAGCACAGCCGGGGGGACGCCGGATAAGTGCCGGCCAGCAGAGCCCAGGCCGGGGGCTGAGCCTGGCGGGGACTCGGGCAGCCACCCCGGCCCAGCCCTCCCCACCCGGGACCCGCGAGCTTCTGGCGCTCCCTGCTGCAGTCCCTCCCCTACCTGCACTGAACCAGGCACACCTGTGGGACCGCTGTGACCATCGGCTGACAGACCAGCTGGCACAACCCTGGGTCCAAGGGCAGACATGCACCAAAGGCTCAGGGTCACCCAGAGTGTCACTGCTGACGGACGTGACCACTGAACTCAAGACGAGCCCCCAGCTGAGTGCGTGGCTCCGACCAGTGGGAGGGAGGCCACGGAGCCAGACGGCTCCAGTTCCTTCAGCGCCATCCCGAGCGGAGGCTCAGCTTTGGAAACACAGTATACAAACACACAGACGTGCCCACGTATACAAATGTAACGCATTAGCTGTTACATAGTAACACATGCTCTCTGTGGCTGTGCAAGGCCGCATGCTCACATGCGTACAGGCCAGAGCACAGAATTCTAAGTCTGAAAAGGCTCATTAATGCAGTCACCACGAGTTTTCAGGACACCAGGCAGCGCGCTGCTCGCCCTGCAGAGTATCAGGTCTCCGTGGGAAGGAACAAAGATTCTTGGAGCCTGGAGGACACGTCACAGATTGAGGACAGAAAAAGGATCCACCCTGGGGGGTGTTTCCAAGCCCCCATCAGGCTGTCTAATTAGATTGAACGACTTCTTATTTCACTCGCTCGGAGCCTGGAGACAATGAAATCCCACTTTAATCAACGCCGAGGCCCCCGCCCCTCCGGGACGACGTCTCCGCCCAGCCCCGAACTCGGGCGGCCGGGAGTGTGCTTCTTCCTGCGTGCTGCCTCGGTCCCTCCTGCCTCCTCCCCAATAACTTGGAGCATGCCGAAATGCTAATGCACTCTGCAATTCTCAGAGAAGCGGCTTCTGAAACTTCCCCGTGTTCTCTCCTTTCGACAAAGTCATGTTTCTCAGAGGCGGAGGCAAAGAGCAGAGAAAAAATGAAAACTGGCAGAGGTTAGGAGGCGACTGCAGCAATACCAAGATATTAATTATGTTTAAATGAGAATTCCCCCAGAAGTACCAAAGCAATAACCGCAGGAATGTCCTGTGGGGCAAGTAGGTCTCTCATCTTATTAATAAAAATTAAAATAATATGTAAGATAGCTAAATAATAATGATTACGATAATAATAATAATTTTTTTGTTTTCACTGTGTAATTTGTTTCTACTTTTTACATTCCTGGTTTCCCATTTCTATCTGTAATACAGAATTTTGTTATAAAGTAACTTTTATTTAAAAAGGTATCTCTTCACGCACACACAAAAGAACATGAAGCAAACGATCATACTGCTGGTGCCAGATGGGGTAAGAATTGGAAGGGTAAAATGCAAATGACTGCAGTTCGGGAATCCAGGCCACAGCTCACCGACGTGGGCCGTCTCTGCCACGCACGCCTTCACGAGGCCGTTGGGTTCGAAGAGTATTTGTTCAGTGGACTTCACTGAAAAGCCACTGTGATCCTATTAACCAATGTCACCCCAATAAATGTAGTGAAAATAAATAGTAGGGTCTCCGGAGGCTGATCCACAGTGTACCCCTGATCAACCCACCGGAGACTTTTTTGAGCTATAAAAAAATAAAGAATACTTTTTTAAAAAACACAAATGATTAATAGATAAAGATCTTTAAGAACACTTCTTATTAAACTATGAAATTCCCCCGACCCTGACTTTCCCCGGCTTCTGCCCAGTTCTGACCGCGGTGGGACAGCACCCGTCTGACCACGGCCGCACGGAGACGCCGGGTCTGAACCAAGGACACAGGACACTCACGACACTGAGACGGTTCGCCGGAGAGCACCCCAGGCTACGGTGCACGGCACCGACACATCAGGTGCATGATCAAAAAGGAAAGGGTGAGAACTGGCTGAAGAGACAACAAGGGAGCGTACAGCGTGGGGGGCGTGGATGGGACGCTGGGGGACAGACGGGGAGGCTCACGGTGGGGCAGGGGCGGGGGGGTTGTCTGCTCGGCTTCGGGACTTAGAGCGCTCGGGCCCCCGTTCTGGGGGAACCTCCCGTCACACCCACACCGCGTTTAAATGCATTCCTTTTGTAATCAAAGGCACAAAACTGAGTGCACAGAAAACGGCCACTGATAAACCAACAACACAGATCCTGCAAGGTCCTCCTGCGGCCACCAACAAGAGGCCACCAGGTCTCTGTGGGAGCTCTGCCGTCTATACGGTGTCCTGGAACTCGTCCCCAGGAAGACGCAGGTTTTAACTCGTCGGAAGTGGGACAGGTCTTATCCAACCTCTCATTTTCATTGAAATGCAGGAACTTAAAGCAATTCACTTTAGGTGCGTGGACAGAGGGGGAGAGATAGGGGCAGAGAGAGATAGCTAGGTAGATAGATTCAGGTGGACAGACGAACAGATAGGTAAATACAATAGAGACTGTAATTTCAACCATGCAGGTAAGCGTGAAATCAGTCTCCCCCGCACCTGAGCCCCTGCATGGAAGCGGCGTGAGGCAGAGAAGGAAGAGGACCCTTTCCTCCTACGACTGGGCCTCCCCGCCCCCTCCCAGTCCAACTACTTTGCTGAGACAAGTGCGGTCTCGCTGTCCGGGCCACTGCATACCACTGCGTACAGAGCCCAGCATCCCACGTGACACCCTGGCTATGAGCGATTTCCCTCCTGAGCTGGGTGCGCGCCCTCGTGGGCCCTCTGACCGGGCCAGACCCCAGCGCTCGGCCCCATTTCAGGCCGCCACGGTGAAGTCACACTCGTGGTTCCAGCACAGCCGTGGCCGGCCTGCTGCAGCCCGGGGACCTACCCCGTCCGTCCCCAAGGACGCGTGACTGCGGGGTCCAGTTAGAAGGCACTGGCGCTCCAGCGTGGGTGCTGGATGCCACAGGGAGTGGCACCCCCTTGAGAAAGGAGGGATCACTGTACTCACAGGACAGGGCGTGGGGCCACTGCTGTGCTCTAGGACCCGCTCACAGCTCCCCCACCGCCGACCTGCATCCACAAAGAAGGCTCCGACCTCCCAACCCACATTCTCACCCCGGTGGCTGCTGAAGCCACGGAAGGGCCACCTCACCGCGCCCCCAAAGCAGGGAGCTTGCCTGGCCACGCGCATATGGCCCGTGAGGTCAGCCATGGCTCTCGGGTGCAACATTCCACATGAGCAGGAAACCACAGGGCTGGCACAAATAACACCTCTTTTTAATTACAAACTCTTCTACGACGAAATCATAAGCATGTCATTCTGTAACAAAACAATATCACCCTCAAGCACACCGCACGACATTCTAGGTGAGCTGTTCAAATTAAAACTATAAATTGTTACACCCTTATTATTCCCCTACCAACCACACTCAAGCAGGCCCTACTTCTGCGGGTCACTGTGTGTGCCAAGCACCATGGGGAAAACACGTGGAAATGAAATGTATATAGTTTTAAAACACACATCTGACGTGGCCTGTCTGGGGCTGATGTCCAGAGTCGGCCACCTCGCAGCCCCGCTGCCCTGGAGGGGCATCTGGGCTCTGACCGAGGGCGGAAAGCCGGCCTCGCCGAGCAGCTTCCATGACCGGAGAAAACGTGAACTGGTCCCCCGGAGTCACGGCTGCCCAGGGCTGCATGCTCCTCACATGGGTCAGAAATCAGTGACGGCGGAACCACATGCAGCCCCTCCGGGGACGGCGGCATGAGTCATCTGAGACCGGAAGAGTCATGGCCGCAACCGCCAGACAGGCCCCTCCTGTCACCAGTCGTAAACTCTGGACGCTGGGGGCAGACAGCTGCCCCACCGGCAATGATGCAGCAGGTTCATGTTAGAGGAACCCCAAGTTACAATGACTCCCAAGAGCAAGATCACCGTGTCCTAGAGACTCTGGGAAAACCCACACCGAACGGTCCTCACAAGTCTATCTGGTGGCCACTTTGCCGGACGGGTGCTCATCTGGGTGGCCCTCCAGCGTGCCGTCCCCATGCCTGCCTTCTCCCGTCTGCTCATTTCCTTTCCCGGGTTTTCTTCCTGCTTCTAGAAAAATACCTTCGAGTCTCCCTTCTGCTGAAGGCCAGTTGCTGTTTGTCCGAGAATATCTTGATTTAGTCTTCGTTTTGAATAATGGATCTTTTATACAGAGAACTCTGGGTTTTGACAGATCTTTTCCCTTCTGCATTTTAAACATGGGATTCCGCCATCTTCCGAATTTTACTTCTGCTGAAAGTCAGCCGTACGTGTCCTTGTCGCCGCATCGGCATGCGGAGTTCTTTTCCTCCTTTTAGCGGTTTCCTGCCGACGGCTCGGGTGTGACTTCCGACGCACGTCCGAGGTTAGGTGCCGCAGCCCTGCCGGGTCTGCGCCTTCAATTTCCCATCCGTTTCGGAAAATTCCCTCCCCACCCCCATCCGCACACTATCGTCTACGGAGCTCAGTCTCCGCTCGCTAGTCCTACTTGCCCTCACACCTGTTTATGACATTCTCATTTCAGAGACTCCCTCGTTCAGCCCTAGAACTTCATTCGGTTCTTCTGCCTCTGTTTCCATTCCCTGCGGACTCTCTCCAGCATGGAACCCACTGCCTGGAACACACGACTGCAGGTGCCTCCTGAGACAAAGGGGAGGCGGGGCCTTCTAGAGGAAGTGCCCGCCCTGGTCCCTGATTGGTTCGGTTTTAGGAAAATGAAGAATCCTAGTTTGCATAGTCTGGGTGATCCAAATGGTACTATCCTAACTGGTTGTTATGGAGTCTCTCTGATTGGTCAGTAAGGATGCAAATGAGGGTATAGCTGCACAGCTCCCATTGGACAGGGCAGGTATCAGCCCATTGGTTGGAATACATTCCAGGAGCCCAGGTGGGAGGAGCGCAGAGCCGGAGGCTGGCTCTGCCCGCACCCTCGGAGAGCGTGAGAGGCCTCCGTTGGAAACAGTTGCTAGATGCTGGCTGCGAATTTCAGCGCATTAACCCCAAGGAGCAAACTCCTACTCGGGATCGACAGCAGGAAGGAACTGATCTTTACAGAGGACACCTTCTTGCCAGACCCCACGCGCTTACCTCTTTTGAATCTCGCAACACTCCCAGGCCTGTAAGCTCAGTACGCCCTTTGTGCAGATACGGGAGTTGAATCAGAGAATGTCCAGCTCTAACAGACAAGAAAGCAGAGCTGACGTTTTACCTTGTAGCTGAACGCCCGTCTGAACCAACCCCTGGGCTGTGCACTGGGCCCCACAGACCCCGCCGCCTGCCTTATCTAACAGGGATGTTGATGAACGAAAGTTCGTCGCAGCCAGAGAACGATGCTCACACCTGTCACACTGGCCTTCTCTTTGGAAGAGTGTGTGCGGCTCCCATGTATCAGTAGATCTGGGTTTTGAAAACTACTGTCCCTGACTTACCGTCTGGAGTTACTTCATGTCAGGTCCGGCAGTGGTGGTGGGCCTCCCGGGGGCTCCCGTTGATTTCGGTGGGGCCGTGGTGGGGAGGAGGGAGTGGACGGGACTCACCAGCAGAGGACAGAGGGGCCCCTGCCGAGCTCTCTCCACCCAAGGCAGGCCACGTGCCACGGTGCCCTAAAGAACTGCTCAGCTCCGAACCCATCAGTCAGTTTGCCTTTTAAAGGCGTCAGGCCCTTTCCACCGAGGCATCTGTGGGAAAATGCACCGTGCACGTGTGAATCAGGAGTTGGCAGAAATGTCAGCCAAAGGCGACACCGAGACGCTTGTAAACCTGAGTCAAACACACTCAGGGCCTGGGGGAGGGAGCTCAGGGCTGCTGTAAAGACTTGATTTCTGCTCCTGTGTAGGGCTCCAAGTGTACACGGGACATTTTACAACCCGTTCTCCGGAGGAACCGGAATGTTTTCAAAAATGCTTTCCGAGACTGAGTGAACCACCTGGCAGGTCAGACACTGGTGTTGCTCCATCGAGGGAACCTTCTGCCAGTGTTCCGGGTCTTCCAGGAACGGTGGTGGGTCCTCGGGGCAGGGCTGTGTGCTCAGGACACACTGCAGTCGTCAACCAGGAGTCACTAATACGTGCTCCACCCCACAGAGGTCGGGGACAATTCCGCGTGAAGAAACAAAATACACACTTTTCTTGATGAGAGTCCTCTACAGGAAACAGCTCGAGAAATAGCAGCCAGACCCTCTGACTCATTCTAGAAGATTCTTGAACAATGGGCCCCCCACCCCCACTGCCAGACAGCGCTGGGACCCGGCGGAACCAGAGGTCAAAGTGTACTCCAAGGGCACAGCGTCCCCATACGCAGGCACACACTAGCTCAGCTGGGAAACCACAGCCCGCCCCACGAACGCCGCTGTCCGGCCAGCTGGCACAGGCACCTGCTAGCATCCGCAGAGGAGGTGGCTTCTGGGAGTGAGTCACGGCCGAGTCTGCACTGAGAGCTGGCTGGACCACGTGAAAAGCTCCATTGTCTCCGTGCTGAATGGCTTCCCAATTATTTGGAAATCAGATGACTTGCTTTTCACATGTAAGATTTTAAAAGCTCCTGACTCATTGCAGACTGTTTTCTTCTGCTCAGCCAGTCAGAACAGACTTTCTTCTCTGAGGCTGCCTTCATAAACGCTAAGTGGAAACATTGTCCATTTGCCACGAGCTGCCACATTGCGGGTTACATTGTATGCTCTCGGGCGGAGAGGAGCTCCAGCAGCGTGCAGGGGAACGCTGTGATGCTTGCCGCAACATTTATTTGCAGCAGTGAAACACTTAGCGGCAACAGAAATGTCACCAGTGACAAAGCCCATGACAGCCCGGGGCAGCTCTGGGTTGTGAACTACCTGTGGGTGTTCACAGAGCCGCTTCAGCACAGATGCACACACTGCACACCCCACAACTCCGGGACACGCCTCGCAGTCGGCATGAGGGGACAGTGCCCATCTCTGCGGGGGCCACGCGCAGTGAATGTCTGAGGCCTTGGGAGACCAGGGCTCAGGGCCAGAACCACCCGACTCTGACGCGGGAGCAAACAGCAGCCAAAGACACCACTGCTTGAGCCTGGCTGTGCTCCAACACAGTCTCATATTTGGACACCGAAACTGGAATCTCATATAATTTTCACATGTGAAATATTTATTGATTTAATTTAATTAATTAATTTATTTATTTTTAGAGAGAGGGGAAGGGTGGGAGAAGGAGAGGGAGAGAAACATCCATGTGTGGTTGCCTCTTGCGTGCCCCCTACTGGGGACCTGGCCCACAACCCAGGCATACGCCCTGACTGGGAATTGAACCAACGACCTTTCAATTTGCAGGCTGGCGCTCAATCCACTGAGCCTCACCAGCCGGGGCTTTTTAAAATTTTTTTAAACCGCTGAAAAAGGTAAAGACTGTTTTTAGCTCACAAGCCTACACAAAGATAGGTGGCTGGTGGAACTGGCCTTGGACCCCTGAGCCACAGAGAGCTGACCTGACCTGACCTGCTGGCACGTCACCAGTGGAGGCCGCCCCTGCCCAGCAACTGAAAGTACTCTGTGCCGGGAGCCAGGCTTTGCCCGACGCGGAAACCTGGTGCAGATGCGTGAGCAGAGTCTGAAAGGTGTCACTCCATCCGCTAACAGCTGCAATAGCTGTGACTTTAGGGCCAGAGGCGGGGTGGGGGATCCTGAAGAAGAGCTAGCAAGTGTCCCCGTGCTTGCTGAGTGCCTCTGTTTTCCTCGGTAGAAACACACAGCTGATTCTCTTCCGAGGCTGCGACCATGAGCCACTCTAGAGCCTGCTGTCGGGCACACCCTGAGGTCGGAGGGGTGTCCTGGGGTCAGTCTGGGGGCTCCTCTGGGGGTGGAGAGGGGCCGGGATGAGGACAGTGCTGCGGGGTGGGAGGGGACGAGGTTTCGTCTGTTGTCCCGAATGGTGGTGACACAGGGGCATGTGTTACAGTGACTCATCAAACTGTCATTTCTGTTTCATGGGCTTTTCTCTTGATATTATTGTTGGTGATGGAAAGAGTTCCAAAAGAAGGTTCTACGGTCAGCTGATGTCCACCCTTGTGAATACTCTCCAGACTTCCCAAAGGCCGAATCTGGAGGCCGAGTTGGACGGTTAAAAGTTAAAATAAATGATGCTGTAATAGACATCATATCCGAAATTCAACCCCGTAGTCCGAGTCACGGCCGCGAGCCTCCGTTCAGGCTGACGAGAGACAGATGGCCGGGTGCTTAGATTCCTGCAACCCTCATCTCTGCATCCACTGGTTGTCCTTGCACGTGCCCTGACCGGGGATTGAACCCGCCGCCTTGGGGTGTAGGGACAACGCTCCAACCAATCAGAGTCCTGAACCACCGAGACAGACCAGAAAAAGGTCTGCAAGCAGATGCCCTGGCAACCAACCTTTCTGCCCTTCCAATAGCCCCACGGCCCTGGTCACCAGGTCCCCCCTGGTCACCCAGGTCACCATGCCCTATTCTGCTGACTCCTCAGTCCCACCCCACTGACTGCCTCCATGAGCCATAAAGAACAAACCTATTTAGAAAAATGATGCGCAATTTGGAAGCAAGCCAAAAAGATTACTGCCTGCCCTTTCCAAGTCCTGCTCAGACACTGACTAAGTCCCCGAAATGTTCCCGGAGCCGCTGGGGACCGGGAGCAGCAGCAGACTCAGCACCAGTGAGGGCTGAGTCTGTACATGCAGACGGTAACCTGTGGACGCCGGTGTGTCGCAAGCACCAGTGAGGGCTGAGTCTGTACATGCAGACGGTAACCTGTGGACGCCGGTGTGTCGCAAATGGCATTTGTCCGGGCGAGATGCAAGTGACTGTGTCTCGAAGGGAAGAGAAAGCTCAGAGCATGACCTCAGCGGTCCTGCTTCTCATTTCCTGGGAAAAAGTGTGCCTCCGAGGGTCTCAGTTACCTACGTCCAGCTGCACCAGCGCCATCCCCTCATCCACAAAACAACTCCTTAACTACTTGGTTGCGCCATGTTTTTAACCTGGGGAGAAAAAAGTTACTCCTGAAAGTTTTTCACTTTATAGAACACGTTACCTTTTGGACAATGATACTTGGACTCCGCTGTGACTCTGCCAGAGACACGTGCTCTTCCTGGTTTCCACAGGCTCAGGAAGCCACCAACCTGGGTACTTTCGTCCCCACACACCAAGCCCCAAATCAGGCGGGCATTTCAAGTTCAGTAGCCAACGTGGCATGTCCATCCTTGCCTGGGACGTGTGGGGATCTCGGTGTCTGGTGGTTTCATAGCAGACAGACTCTGCCCGAAGCAGCCGGGAGCCACCGGCTCCCCCATCTGTGGCTTGCCGCGCCCAGCGTCCCTGGGGTGCAGCCTCTCCCCCCGAGCCCAGGCTCCATCCTCCCTGTCCCTGCTGCATTTTCATTTCCAACAGGGGCAGTGAATTCACAGGGGCCACTGCAGAGGCCAACCAGCCACGCCTTCCTGTCACGACCTGGGGGCGACCCGCTGACACGCTTAGAAGAATTTAGAAGTAAATCTAAGAGGGGCCTTTCATGCCAGAGAATTGTTTATTTGGATTCCATTGGGAGGGGATGCGAGGAGAATGGGACTGCGGTGCAAAGACTCCTGACCAGCCACGTGCCCAGTGTGGCCCAGAGTGGCACGTGGCTGTTCCACTGTGATCACACGAAACACCCGTGGAAGGTGATACAGCCTGGGCCAAGGGCTGGAGGCTTTCAGACACAGCAAGATGAGCTTAGTAAAAAAAAAAAGAAAGAAAGAAGAAAGATAAAGTCAGGGCAGCTGAGTCACCAAGCAGACAGGAAGACAGGACAGAGTGCATCCCGACACGCCTCGCATCCTGATGGGAAGAGAAGGAACTGGCTGGCCCAGAGCCACATCCCAGCACTGGAGGGACCCAGGACAGGTGGCAGTGGGCACCGAGGCCATTCGCCCACTCGCTCAGATGATCGAGACCTCGAAAGTTGCAGAGGAGCTTGGCCTTGGAACAGGAAACCAGCCAGTCATCAGACAAACACGGGCCGTGTCCCATGTTTAAAAACCACCTTCCGTTTTAGCCTCGGCTAAGTGTGAGTGACAGGCCACTGAGCCTGTCTTGGAATCTGGGTCCACAAGGAGTCGGTTCCTGAGGGGCCAGGCTGGCAGGGACGCTGTGGGCCCTACAGCAGGGGGTTGAATTTGCACCCCTGGGAAGAGGCCCGCACAGGGGGACAGAAGCCAGCGGGCGCCCAGGTGCCAAGCTGTGCCCCTCCCAAGGGATGCAGCGAGCACGCCGCCTTCCCATGCGAGTGCAGGCTCAGGGCAGGTGGCATTTCACGGCGAAGCGCGGAGTCCAGGGTATGAGCTGCCCTGTGCGTCCGCTCTGTCTTGAAGAACCCTTATCTCACCCATCCTAACGTCTCTCCGTGACTGTGGACGGTTTGTTGTCACTGTTTTGTAGCGCTCTCCAAAGCGGATGGCGCTGAGCCTGGCTCGTGCCCCTGCAGCGTAACGCTGGTGTCCTGAGCGCTGAGAGAAAACGAGAACTCAGAAAGGTCAGGGCTGGTGTGAAACCGCTGACCCTCCCCACGGAAGACGGAGGGTCTCCTACGTCCCTGGCACCTTGTGTTTAGGGGAGGCGGAGGGGGAGAGCAGCGTAGCCCTGTTTTCTGTCCCGCCCTGGGGACAGCGCCCTGGGGATGTGCCCATCGGCAGAGCCCATCCTGCCGGCAACAAGCTGCGGTGGGTCTGAGCTGCGTCTGCGAATTCCTGGATCGCTCATCCCCTGGAAGTGGGGGCCCAACGACCCAACAGCCACCCCCTGTGCCAGCTGGGACCGCTGTTCCTTCCGAGGACCAGCCCGTGGGGGGACGACTCCAGCGGAGGTCACACGGGGGGACACTGCTCTCCCCTCGTTGTCCCCTCCAGGTGCCTCTCCCTGGGGGACACCAGCACCACCGGGCCAGAGACTCCAGCAGTCCCAACGAGAGGCCCAGAGGGACAGGAACCAAAGCCGACCTGCCAGCTTGGGGCTGAGCCCCCGTGAGGCCAGCCCAGCCGGGCTTCAAGTCCCCCAGCTGGGACCCCAGACAGCACGGAGCCAAGACGGGCCACCCCCGCGGGGCCCTCTCTGAACCCCTGTCCTGTGGAAGCTGGGAAACAATGGCTGGCTACATTGCGCTGAGTCACTGTCAGCCGGGGGCTGTGTGCTACATGGAACTGGTAACCAACACAGGCTCGGAGCCCACGCCCACGGCCACCAGTGTGGCTCTGCAGGAGCCTCCCGCTGCGCCGGGAAGCGGGGCTCTCCCGCTGACCTGCAGCTCGGGGGCGGGGCTGTCTCCCCACGAGGCCTAGGGCCCAGGCAGCACATCTGGGGCTAAAAACGTGTGTTCAAGGCAACACTTGGCGATAGTGACAAGCGGCGGTGATGTAGGGGCAGGCGTGGGGGGGGGGCGAACGGGCAGAGGGTGGTGTTGGGGGTGCTGGAAACGGTGGCCTGTACGTGCTTGTCCAAAAGTCACTAACTATGTACTTAACACCAGTGCGTTTTATTATATATCAAGGTAATGGATTTGGAATGGTTTGAAAAATCTGCATTTGCTTCTGATGATAGGTTCCTGTTTGGATTCCTGTCAGCAAACCCTGTACCCACGGGGAAAAGCCATCTGACAGCCCCTGGTGGAAGCTTCCAGAAGATCCGCAGGCACGAAGACTCCTTCATCAGCCCTGTTCTAGGAGAGCCCCGCCCATGCAGGATGTCGTGGAGCAGAGCACCTGGGCTGACCCACCCCCTGCCGCCCCTGAGCCCCACACCTCTGAGGCAGGTGCCAGCTGCACCCCAGGTGATTCAAGACAAGCCCAGGCAGGTGTGTCCAAAGCACACAGGGCAGGTGTCTGAGGTTGGGACCAGCTGCTCTTCCTGGCATGCGTTCTCCAGCACCTGTGCCTTCACAGTCCCTGAGCCCCGGCCTGGCAGCTCCGGTGTGGCCTCTGCCTGTCCAGTCTCCACAGGCCCAGAATTGGAGGGGCCCCCAGGGATGAGTGGAAACGCAGCCTCCCTGCCCACACACATCCCCAGCGACCTGCCTCCCTCTGTTTCCTGGCTGGACCCACAGGTATGGGCCCCTGAAGCCATCACATTCTTCGGGGCCCCTGGACGCCTCCTGCCAGGGGCCTCCCAACAACAGTCATCCAAAACCAACACCAGATCACTTCCAGCCCAGGGACGTCCGGGCGTCCCTGGCCAGTCACAGCGACAGGGCTGGATCCTCTTCGAGCTGGGAGGGAGACGGAGCAGAGCTGGTGAGGGCCGGACCCTCCTCAGCGGCAGGGGGGTCTCTGCGCAGGAAACAGCAGGTGCACAGGGACTCCTAACCCAGCTTGCACCAGAGATGGGAAAAGGAAGCAGGTCCGGCCCCCCAAACGAGAACGCTGATCACACCGCCTTCTGGCCCAGCACCCGGTGGCAGCGAGACCTCCCCAGCACGTGCTGTTCAAAAACATTTTTTTAGAGAGAGAGGAGAAGAGAGGGAGAAAGACAGGGAGAGAAACATCAATGTGTGGTTGCCTCTCACGCGCCCCCTACTGGGGACCTGGCCCACAACCCAGGCATGTGTCCTGAGTGGGAATCGAACTGGGGACCCCTTAGTTCACAGGCTGGCACTCAGTCCACTAAGCCACACCAGCCAGGGCCGAAAGCACTTTTTATCTGACAGCAGAATAACTTCGGAACTTGCCCTGCTCCCCACCTGAAAGCTTTGGAGGTCTAATTGGCCCCCCGCCGAGGAAGGGGACACGCACAAGGACATTGGGAAGCCGCGCGTCCGACGAAAGCCAAGCCTGCTCGGCCCTCAGAGCAAAGCCCGGGGTCCCCCGCGCACACACCCGTGTGCCTGCGAGGTGTGACCTCAAACACCAGCTTCTGGGTTAAATGCTGAACAGGATGTTGACTGTGCACGCTTGGCTGGGCGAAGCAATTTCTACCGTGTCAACCAACCCACCGACAAAAGGCGTACTCTGCGAGATTCGAATAAGCTGGGGCTGAACCTGAACTCGGAAATCACAGTCTGAACTTCACACAACACAGATAACGAGAGACCCGGGGCCTCTTTGTGAAAATCAGAAAGCGTAATCCCACTGTGGCGAGCGTAGCTGCGTTCACAGAGAGCTGGGTAGGCAGCTCTCCAGTGAAAACTGAACCCGAATTCTTGTCTCGTTGAAAGCCCCTACGTGAGTCCCGTGTCTGGTGTCTGGTAGCTCCGTCCCCACCAGAAGGGGCGGGGGGAGGGGCGGGTCGCGGAGAAATCCCCGCGCTGCGATTGCTGGGGAGGGGACACTCTGCGGACTGAAGGGCTCCATGGTTGTTTCCTTGAATCCACTGCGTCGTGGGGAGGCGGCAAAGGCCGTGCGTCTTCCTCCAGCTCCTTGTCTCCTAACCTGAGAGGGGGCGTCTCCTCACCTGAGACGGGGCAGAGAGGGCCCCCCCGCCCCCCGTGTGTGCGCCAGAGGGGAGGGGCTGCCCAGGTGGCCCCTGGCATTCATCCACTGACCTGCTGCCACTCCAGTGGCGGCAGAAACGAAGGCGGTGACCACAGACCCAGCCTGCTCTGGAGACAAACAGCGGGAATTTCAGCCGATTGGTCAGAGGCACCAATTGGATCCCTTTTCTGATGCCAATTGGATCCCTCTGTTTTTAAACCCCCACCCACTCGTCACAGACTCACCCGCACGAGCTGTTTCTGCCGCCCGCTCCTCACCTGCTCTGCCCCTCGCCCGGCGCCCTGCCCCCAGCGGGGGTCAAACCCAGGCTGCCATCTGTTTTCAAGCAGCCCCCAGAGCAAACATGGTTTCCTCGTTTTTAATCGGCCCCGAAAGAACTAAAGGAAGACCCTCCCGTGGCGTGCGCAGAGCACAGGGAGTCCCAGTGCCCGAAGGTGGGAATGAATGAAGCTCACCGGCACTGAGGCGAGAGACTGTCCACACACCGCCCGGCTGCTCTCGCGCTAGAAGGACAGGGCTGAGTTGCCGCAACAGGGACTGCGTGGTCCCCAGAGACCGCAGACCCTTCCCAGGAAGGCTGGCCTGTCTCGGCTTTGGCCACCAGGCCCCCCAGCGCCACTGAGGGCGCTTGCCGGGCCCCCAGAGAGCGGTGGCCCCAAGTGGCCCCACAGAGCCTCCCGTCCGGCCTCACCTGTCCACGCGGCTGTAACAAAGTAGCCGGGGGCGTCGCCCTGCACAGTGTAACTATTTCTCACCCCTTGTGGAGGCTGGAGGTGGGAGACCAGGGCCCAGGCACCGCTGGGCTCTGGTGAGGACCCCTTGTCATGATGCGCTCACGTGTCAGGGTGCAGAGGGTCATTGTGAGTGTGCGCACATGTGTGCACACTCGTGCAAGAAGCGTTAGTGCATTGAATGTACATGTAGGGTGCACACCAGGATGTGGGTGCTCTGGGTGGGCATTTCCGCTTTCACCCCTGCTCATTTATTTGCTTCTCTTATTTATTGATTGATTGATTGATTTAAAATCGATGTGTGGTTTCCTCTCAAACGTCCCCCCACTGGAGACCTGGCCTGCAACCCGGGCACGTGTCCTGAGTGGGAATCGAACCGGCGACCCTTTGGTTCACAGGCCGGCACCCAATCCACCGAGCCACACAAGCCGGGGCCTGTCTCCTTCCTTTAAATGCAACAACAGACTCAAACCGTGAGGAAGCCGGCGCCGTCCCAGCGCACGAAGGAAGGCCTTGAGGGCTGACGTTAAGACCGGCATTAAAGGCAGGGCGT
>PVIA01010283.1:0-53013 GCA_004024845.1 Tonatia bakeri | reverse complement strand
CTTGCCTCCAAACTGCACCTTCCTGGGGGGAATGCACTGACTCCACCCCACGGACCTCCTACCACTCCGCCCTGTGGAGCTCTACTGAGAGGAGTTGTGGCAGATACTGGCCAGCAGTACCCATCACCGCTGCAGATGCTTGAGATACGAGAAAAATACACATGGACTACCGAGTCCAGTGGAGGAATAGGAATGGAACAGCCACTCCCTCAAGCGGGGAGCACCCCGAGCCACTGCCTGAGTAGGCTTTTATTAGGAACACCGATACAGTTTGTTGATTACAGTCTGGCAGGGAAGATCAAACAAGTAGGTAACTTTCAAAGACCTAAAAAGGGTTCATGCTGAATTTGGGGTTTTATCACCTAAAAACTATAGGACCTGTGCCTTCATATTCTAATTCAGGAGCATCCTCAGCAAGTAGGTTTCACAGGATCTTGCATATTCTCTGCCTCAGGTCTAATTACTCCTGGGATCCACTGACTCTGGTCTGGACTGCACCGCCCCTTTTTATTTCTGCAGGCCTGAGTCAGGCAGAGGAGACAAAGGCAGCTGGGAGATTTGGATTTCTCACAGGTAGAATAAGGACTCAGGCTTGTCAAAGCCATGGGGGAAGGGGTCGATCATCCCCTCATTTCCACAGCCCTCTGAGTCTCTTCCCTGAGGGCCTTCCCACATGATCTTGCCTGTCTTAGGTTCATCTTCCTCTGAGAAATGTTACCCGTCTTTGGCTAACCGACCAAGCAATGGGGGCCAGGCAAGGAGCAGACAGTGCTCCTGCCAGGGAGATAAGCTTATCTCTTTAGTGTTTCCTCGTTCAGAGGTGTCTCACTTAGCCTTAGCTATGGGGGGTTGTAGCTTCCTGAAACCAGGCAAGGCGAACCCCCACAAGGAGTCTGCAGCCTGAGCCCATAAAATAGGCTTTCCTGAATGGATCTTGAGGTGAACTTAGGAAAAGTGAGACAGAACTCTGTGGTTTGGAGGTGGGGGCCATTTCTCCCCCTACCCTTCCCTGCTATGTGCCAGATCAGTGGCCCCCCATGTGAAAAGAGTGGTGTCTTGCCCCCTGCAAGCCAGAGCAACAGTCCAGCATGCCAGTCCAGTGCCACCATTCCTATGCAGAGCACTACCTTTACACACCCAATGCTTGGTCTGTTAGGGCCTGCTGAACTCTGCTGGACTCCCGTTGATGAATCCCTGAGACCCTGCCCACTACAGAGGCCCTCAGGCACTGGTGGGTGGCAGCTGACCTTGGTGTACCCCGGGACTTTTGCTAAGAGGCCTCAGACCCAGCACTAGTGCCAAGTTTTAAACTGTATTAACCTGGTGAACACCACATGCCCCTACCTGGTGACTCACTGAGAACTTCCCCACACAGTTCATGTACCACCAGAGGCTCTTTCAGTGACTGAGCCTAACAAGCAGCTGTCAGGTGGAGACAGAACTTGGGAAGTTTTGTGAGTTTTGCTGACCTGCCCCTGGGTTCAGTGCTAATGGAAAAAAACCTTGGTGCACAGCTTGCCCCACCCCATGCACACCCAGGTCCAGGAGCAGCAGCCACAAACTGTGGGTCACTTTGAAGCTCCAAATAGGTAGCCCAGGTCCAGTCACAGGCAGGACCTAACATTGACCTGCACTGGAGTGTCTCCAGAGTGGTCCCAGAAATAACACAGCCAGTGGTAAGATTCAGACCACATCACAACATGGCTCAAAGGGAGATCCTGGCAGGCACCACACCATGTTGGGGTGAATTCAGCTTTGTGGAGTCAGCCCTCACATAACACCTCATATATTGCTCTCAGGGTCTATCCTAACAGCCAGCTGGAGTGGCTACCCCACTGACAGGTGGGCCGATAGCAATCAAGACTCAACAACAGGAGGACTCACATAACCCACCAGGGACAGTCTTCGAGCATCCAGCTCAGATGATCAGAAGACTGCCACTGAGCCCCACAAGACCCCTACTATGTAAGACCACCATACAAAAGTGGGGTTCATAGCAGTTCTACCTAACACACAGAGACAAATGCAGAGAGGCAGCCAAAGTGGGGAGACATACACACATGCCCCAAATGAGGGAACAGGATAAATCTCCAGGAAAAGAACTAAATGAAATGGAGACAAGCAATCTACTGGGTAGAGTTCAAAACAATGGTTATAAGGATGCTCAAAAAAAAAATAGTGAGAAGTTTAAATGAAAGATAGCAAGCATAAAAAAGAACATAGAAACCATAAAGAGAACCAGTCAGAAATAAAGAATATAATATCTAAGATAAAGGATATACTAGAAGGTATTGACATCAGGCTAGATAAAGCAGAAGATCAAATCAGTGATATAAAAGACAAGGTAGTAGAAAAAACTAATCAAAGCAGCAAAAAGAAAAAAAGTATAAAAAAAAATAAGGATAGTGTGAGTAACTTTTGGGACAATGTGAAGCATAACAACATCCACCTCATAGGGATACCAGAAAGCGAGCAAGGAATCAAGAACTTATTTGAAGAAATAGTGACCAAAAAATTTCCTGACCTGGTGAAGAAAAAAGACACGCAAGTCCAGGAAGGGGAGAGTCCAAAACAAGATGAACCCACAAAGAGGCCCACACCATGACACATCACAATTAAAATGGAAAATATTAAAGGCAGAGAATATTAAAATCAGCAAGAGGCAGTTAGTTACCTACATAAGAGTTCCCATAAGACTGTCAGATTATTTCTCAGCCAAAACATTTCAGGCAAGAAAGGTTTGCATGAAATATTCAAAGTGAAAAAAAAGTAAGGATCTACAAACAAGACTACTCTACTCTGCAAAGCTGTTGTTTAAAATTGAAGGTGAAATAAAGAGCTTCTCAAACAAGAAAAAGCTAAAAGAGTTCATCACCACCAAACCAGTATTACAAAAAAAGTTCAAAGGGCTTCTGTAAAAAGAAAAAAAAAGAGAGAGAATAAAATGGCAATAGACACGTAACTATCAATGTAAATGTAAATGGCTTAAATGCTCCAATCAAAAGACATAAGATAGCTGAATGGATAAGGAAACAAGACTTAAATATAGATACTGTCTAGAGGAGACCCACCTCAGAGCAAGAGAGGCACGTAGACTGAAAGTGCAGGAATGGAAAAAGATATTTCATTCAAGTGGAAACAACAAAAAAGGTGGAGTGGTAATACTTATATCACACAAAATAGACGTAAAACAAAGGTATTATAAGAGAAAAAAGACATTACATTATGATAAAAGAATCAATTGAACAAGAGGATACAACCCTTATAAACATTTACACACCTCAAAGAGAAGCACCTAAATGCATAAAGCAAAGCTAATAAACCTAAAGGGAGAGACTGACAGCAATACAGGCATAGTGGAAAATTTTAACCCCTTTGACATCAATGGATTGATCTTCTAGACAGAAAGAAAATCAACAAGGAATGGTGGCTTTAAAGGACATGCTAGACCAGATGGATTTAATTGATATTTTCAGAGTCTACCACCTCCAAAGCAACAGAATATACATTTTTTTCTGTTGGGGACTGCCCTGCCTGGTCTCAGGAAGCTGTGACCCCCTGTAACTTAGGCTGAGTGAGAGACCTCTGCCCCCTCTAAGCCTTAGTCTTTATACTTAGATGTGAGAAATCCAAGTCTCCTGGCTGCTTGTGTCTCCTGCCCTTCTCAGGGCTAAACAAATAGCCAAAGGGGCAGCTCAGACTGGAGATGGCAGACCCCCAGGGTAATCGGGCCGAGGACATAGAATATGCAAGATCCTGTGAGATCTGTTTGCTGGAGGATGTTATTAACTTAGAATTTAAAGGCACAGACAGGAAACCAAAACTAGCCCTTTGAGCCGTGTAATCTTTTCATATGATAAAACTCCAATCTCTGCCCGGAATCATAGCAGGGACTCTGTTAGCATCTTTGTAAGTTACCTGTTCCCTTTGATCCTTTCTGTCAGACTGGGAATCCACAAACTGAGTCTACTTTCTCAATAAAAACCCACTGGGGTAAAGGAACAGCGTGCTCTCCACTGGAGGGGGTGGCCATGTTCTCTATATCCCCACAGAATCATGGAAGAATTCTGTGTATTACAAGTGTTTAATGAACATCCGCAGCTGAGATGAATACCACGGGATGGCCGGGGCGGTATTCTTTCACATTTTTCAAGTGTACATGAAATATTTTCAGAGATATACCACATGTTAGAACACAAAACAAGTCTCAATAAATTAAAGAAAATTGAAATCATATCAAGCATCTTTTCAGACAACTTTGGTATGAAATTAGAAATCAATAATAAAAAAAACCCCTGAAAAACAAACAAATGTATAGAGGCTAAATAACATGTGACTAAAACATGAATGGGTAACAGTGAGATCAAAGAAGAAATCAACAGTTACTTTGAGACAAATGAAGATGAGAACACAACTCAGATCTATGGGACAAAATAAAAACAGTCCAAAGAGGAAATTTTATAGCAATAAAGGCCTACCTCAAGAAGAAAGATACATTTAAAGTAAACAATCTAAACTCAAACTTAAAAAAAAAACAGAAAAAGAAAGTCAAACAAAGCCTAAATGGAGTGAAGAAAGGAAATAATAACATAAGAGTGCAAATAAATCAAATAGATCTTAAAAAATACAAAAAAAAATCAATGAAGCCAAGAACTCCTTCAAAAAAAAAAACATAAATAAGATTGATAAACCTTTCACCGGACTCATCAAGAAAAAATATGAGAAGACAAATAAAAGGGGGAGGAGTAACAACTGATACCAAAGAAATACAAAGGGTAATATATATTACCCTTTGGTAATATATATATAACCAACAGATTGGACAATCTGGAAGAGAAGGGATAAATTTCTAGAAACAATCTTCCAAAACTGAATCAAGAAGAAACGTGGAACAGATTGACAGGTCTCAGAGAGGAGGAAGGTGAGGGGGACTAGATAAAAGAAGGTGAAGAGATTAGCCAAAGACTACATATGTGTAACCTGTGAACACAGACAGCTGTGTGGTGAAGATCAGGGGAGGGATGGGCAGAGGCTGGATGGAGGTGGAAAATGGGGGGTAATGGGAACATTTGTAATAGTGTTAACAATAAAAAAAACAAATAGATAATCTGAAGAGACTGATAACAAATAATGAAATTGTAGAAGTAATAAAAAATTCTCCCTAAAAACAAAAATCATGGACTGGATGGCTTCACAGGTGAATTTTACTGAATATTCAAAGGACAACTAACATCCTTCTCAAACTATCCCAAAAAATTTAAAAGAAGGGAAGAATTCCAAGCTTTTTAAACAGGGGCAGCATTATACCAATTTTAAAATTAGATAAAGACACTACAAAGGAAGAAAATATTAGGTCAATATCCCTGATGAATATAGAAGTAAAAAAATCTCAACAAAATATTACCAAACTGAATCCAGCAATACATTAAAAAGATCATACACCATGATTAAATGGGATTTATTCTGGGGATACAAGTTGGTACGCTATATGCAAATGAATTCATGTGATACACTCACATATACAAAATGAAGAATAAAAGCACCTGATTATATCAAAAGATGCAGAACAGCATTTGACAAAATTCAGCACCCATTATGATAAAAACTTTCAGCAAAATACGAATAGAAGAAACATAACTCAACATAATAAAGACCATATATGACAAACCCACAGCCAACATCATACTCAATGGGGAAAGACTAACAGCATTTCTCATAAGATCAAGAATAAGACAGGGATGTCTGCTTTCACCACTCTTATTCAGCATTGTACTAGAAATCCTAGCCACAACAATCATACAAGAAGAGGAAATAAAAGGCATCCAAATTGGAAAGAAAGAAGTAAAAATGTTATTATTTATAGACAGATAATATGATACTGCATATAGAGAACCCTGAAGACTCCCCCCAAAAACTACTAGAACATATAAGTGAATTCAATGAAGTAGCAGGATACAAAATGAATATTTAGAAATTGGTTGCATTTTTATACACCAATAATGAACTATCAAAAAGGAAAACTAAAAAAAATCCCATGTTACCATTGTATCAAAAAATAAAATACCTAGGAATAAATTAAACCAAGGAGGTAAAAGACTTTCACTCAGAAAATTATAAGATATTGATGAAAAATTGAAGAACATGCAAATAAATAGAAAGAATTAATGCCATTAAAATGTCCACACTGCACAAAGCAATCTATAGATTCAATACAATACCTATCAAAATACCAATGATGTATTTCACAGAACTAGAACAAATAACCCAAAAATTTATATGGAACCACAAAAGACCTCTAATAGCCTCAGTAATATTGAGAAAGAAGATAAACATTGTAGGTATTATGCAATCTGATATCAAATTATACTGGAAGGCCATAGTAATCAAAACAGCCTGGTACTGGCAGAAAAACAGGTGTATAGGTCAATGGGACAGGATAGAGAGCCCAGCAATAAACCTACACCTATGTGGTCAATTAGTATAAATGACAAAGGAGGCAAGAGCATACAATGGGATAAAGACAGTCTATTCAATAAATGGTGCTGGAAAAATTGAATAGACACATGCAAAAAACTGAGACTAGACCACCTTCTTACACCATATACAAGAATAAACTCAAAATGAGCTAAACACTTAAATGTAAGACTCAAAACCATAAATCCCTAGAAGAAAACATAGATAGTAAAATCTCTTAAATTTCTTTTAGCAACATTTTCTTTTCTGATATATCTCCTTAGGCAAAGAAAACAAAAGAAAAAATAAACAAATAGGACGACATCAAACTGAAAAAGGTTTGCACAGCACACAAAACCATCAACAAAACAAAATGACAAGTTACTACATAGGAGAACATATTTGCTAATGATATATCTGATAAAGGGTTAACATTTAAAATTCATAAAGAACTTACACAACTGAACACTGGGAAGAAAGAAAGAAAGAAGAGAGAGAGAGAGAGAGAGAGAGAGAGGGAGGGAGAGAGAAAGGGAAAGAAAGGCCTAACAAACCATTCAATGAAAAATGGGTAGAGGACCTGGAGGAGACACTTCCCCAGGGAAGACATACAGATGGCCAACAGACATGTGAAAAGATGCTCAATGTCACTAACTGTCAGAGAAATGCAAATTAAAGCCACAGTGAGATATCGCCTCACACCTGTCAGAATGGCTAGCAACCATAAATCCACAGATGAAAAGTGTTGGTGAGGATGTGGAGAAAAGGGAGGCTGCGTGCACTGTTGGTGGAAATGCAGATTATTGCAGCCGCTGTGGAAAACAGTATGGAATTTCCTCAAAACATTAAAAATGGAACTGCCTTATGACTCATCAATTTTATTCCTGGGGATTTATTGGAAGAAACCCAAAGCACTAATTTGAAGGAATATAAACACTAACTGTTAATCGCAGCATTGCTTATAAGAGCCAGGTTGTGGATAGATGCCCATGAGTAGATGAGTGGGTAAAAACACAGTGGCACATATATACGATGAAATATTAGTCAGCCATAAAAAGAAGGAAATCTTACCATTGTGATGGACCTAGAGGGGATTATATGCTCAGGGAAATAAGTCAGCCAGAGAATGGCCACATAGTTTCACTTGTATGTGTAATCTAAAGGACAAAATAAACCGACTCACCGAGAGTGAGCCTGTGGTTGTCGGAGCGTAAGGAAGTTTGGGGGCTGGGTGAAAGTGGTGAAAGGATTGAGAAGTAGAAATCGGAAGTTATAACATGATTATGGCATGTAAAGCACCGCACAGGGGGTATGGTCAATAATTTTGCAATAACTATGTGCAGTGCGGGTGGGTTCTGGAAATATTGGGGGAACACTCTGTTAGGTTTATGACTTTGTAACCACTATGCTGCATACCTGAAACCAACAAAAAATAATAATGCAGGAAACTGTAATTGTATTTTTTTTGAAAAGTAAAAATTAAAAAAAGAAAATCAGATAAACTCCAGTTGACTGTCATTATTATAAACATGAATGATATTCCTCAAAACTGTCAAGGTGATAAAAAATAAGGAAAGTTTGAGAAGTTATCACAGCAAGAGGAGCTTAAGGAGAGGTGATGGTGAAATGGGATGTGAGTCTGGAAAAGAAAAAGATCACTAGGAAAAAAGTGAGAAAATATGAATAAACGATGGACTTTAGGTACTAGTAACAACGACATATCAATAGTGGATCAAACGTTTTGACAAGAGTAGCATACGATATAAGACATTATAGTAAGAATATTATTAACCAAGATAGCACATGGCAGTAGATGTTAAAAATAGAAAACAAAAACTGGTGTGGAGGTATGTGGTCTCTGTCCTCTCCTTACAAGTTATTTGCATATCTAAAACTATTCTAAAATTAAAACATCCTCAAAACACTTCTGTTTTCTGGTCTATCATGTCAGAAGCTTGGGAGTGATAACTTCTGTCCTTGCAGGAAAAAAGTTGAACAAACTGAAAATCAACAACTCTTTTAAGATCCATCAGAAAGTTGAGGTCACAGGGCAAGTGGCTGCTGATTGTGGAAAAACAGACAGGGAGGTAAACGCAGTCCCTTTTGACTGGAGTGGAAACCCGGGCAGAGCCTCTGTGGTGACCCAGAGCAGAGCAGCGAAACCTAAGCTGGAATTGACCGGCTGTTGGAGGCTCCGTGCTGACCCCCAAATTAAAAACTTTAGGGGTCCTAGTCTTAGGGAGCACTGAAACTTTTATGACTTTCATCTAGGGAGGCCCTAAAAGTGAAGGTGGGAGAAAAACTCATGCTTCTGGCTGGGGGTGGGGGGAACATAGCCATTCTGAAACACCCAGAGCACTCTGTTCTCAACAAGGCCTTACTTCAGTGGGAACTGTTTCACCAGAGCCTCACCCACTGTGGTTTCACCACTAGCCCCAACTCTAACTGACCGAGGGGAAGGGAGATGCAACTTCAGCTCTGCCCTGCCTTCCACGTGGGGTAGAAAAGTACCCAACTTCAGGCATTTCACCTTCCTGTCTCATCTGAGGGGATGAAAGAGAATGAAACCAAGAAGCAGTTATGAAGATCACTGTCCAGGGCACAGGCCCGCTAAAGGACTGAGACCTCACCATAGGCTGCAGACGCTCCCCAAGCTTGCACACACCCCATCACCACATCAGTAGGTTTCCTGTAGAATAGTAGGAGTTACCGCTGAAGGAGTGACAAAGGTCAGATTCCAGGAAAATCAAAAGAAAATGGGGAATTATATCAAAAAACCCTAGAGGAATCCTTAGCTTCCAACATTATGGCTATAGAAAACAAGAACTGCTATCTAACCCGTAGCCAGAACAACCTGAAACCTAACCTAAAGGACAGTTTATCTCAGCCCCTTTGCCCAGTACAGCACGCCTAGCTGTTAGCAGAGAGTGACAAGGTGTGCTGAAAGGCAGAGACAAAGTCTGAAGATCCATGAAAAGCTTCAGACCAGACTTGTGCATGACAGAGATACTGTGATTGTCAGATGAGGAATTTAAAACTAGGAGTAATATGCTAAGAGTTCTAATACTGTTACCTTGAACAACATGCCAGAACAGATGGGTAATGGAAACAGAAATACAGAAAGTCCAAGAACAAATCCAAAGAAAATGCTAGAAATGAAAAGCACGGTAAGAAAATGCCTTTGAAGGGCTCATCGATAGGCTGGACGTGGCAGAGGAAAGAACCAGTGGGCCTGAGGATGTGTCAACAGGAATGTCCAGAACTGAAAAAGCAAAGAGAAAAAAGAATGAAAAAGAGTGGAACATCCAAGAACTGTGGGACAATTATAAACGGTGTGTTATATATGTAATAACAATGCCAGAGGGAGAAGAGAGAAAATAACATTAAAAAAGAAATATTTGAGAAAATAATGACTGAGAATTTCCCCAAATTAAGGAAAGACACCACACCACAGAGCCCAGAAGCTCAGAGAACACCAAGAAGAAAAAATGTTTAAAAAAATCTACATTTAGGTAAATCATGTGCAAACTTCAGAAAATCAATCAAACATAAAGAAAAAAATCTCGCATGAAGTCAGAGGAAAAAATCTAATTTACTTCAAGGGCAGCAAGGACAAGAATGACGTTAAATTTCAGAAATAATGCAAGCACAAGAGTGGAGTGAAATACCTAAAGTGATGAAAAAAGAAGAAAAAACAATCTGGAATTCTGCACCAAGTGATACTGACCTTTATTGCTTTAATTAAACATGAGGGAAAAATACGTTTTCAGACAAAAACTGGAATTTTGTTATCATTAGACTGCTTCGCAAGAAATGCTAAATGAAATTCTTCAGCAAGAAAGAGACACAGGCCTGAAAATCAGATCTACAAACATAAATGAAGGGAGAGCACTAGAAAAGGGATAAAGGAAGGTAAAATAAAACACTTTTCATGTTTATGCAACAGATAACAGTTTGTTCAAAATAATAGTGGCAACAATGTATGATTCCACCTATATGACCTCCTGGAAAAGACAAAACTGGACACAGTGGAAGGTTCGTTGGCCTTCGGACCCGTGAGGGGAGGGGAGAGGCCTGCCGGAGCCCAGGGCACTCTTGTGGCAGTGAAACTGTTCTGTATGATGCTCTTGTCAAAATCTACACGCTGTACACCACCAAGAGTGACCCCAGTGTAAACTGTGGACTCTCAGTCAATTATAAGGTATCTATTTTAGCTCACCAGTTGTAAGAAATACACCACTTCCAGGCAAGGTGTTAACAACAGGACAAACTGGAGACTGGGTGAGGGCATCCATGGGAGCTGCCTGCATTTTCTGCCCACTTTTTCTATTAACCTAACAGCTGCTCCAAACATCTATGAATTAAAAAATAAATAAAATAAAGTGTTTATTACAAACGTCAAACAGGAAAACCTGCCCGTTGGCCTCATCCCCACATGCCCCCACCCCCAGGGCCAGAGGGGAGTGACGGAGGAGGATTTCTGTGAACCAGCTGCAGGCTGGGCATTCAGGGCTCTGCGTTGCTTCAGCGCTTTGAAGCCTCAGCACGGTTGACCAGAGGGGAGCCGCGTGGCTACGCTGGACTCTGGTTGCTGCGGTGGGTGCGCACACATGCGGCTTCCCAGGGGAGGGGACGCCTTCGGTGCCGACCTGGGCTGCAGACGCAGGACGTCTAGGCAGAACGGGGCGTGTAATCTAGGACAAGGTTTTCTCTGACAATTAAAAAGAAATAAATAAACAGTAAACCCGTGCTTCGCACACCCAGAATGCACTCTGGCAGGTCCCCTTTAAGTGCCACAGCGAAACCTCTGCCGCCAGTCAAGAAAAAGCGCAGACGCTGTGCTCCGTGACTTATTTGGAATCTGTTTTTTCCTCACTTTCTTCAACTCTTACTTATCTGCTACTTCTGCTACATGGAAAACATCTTTTTTCTTTTCAACCTTGCCCAATTTTCTATCCTTGGCTATTTGGTTTGGAGTTGACCACCTGGAGCTGGCCTGCAGTCGCTATCCTGCTGCCAACCCCCTGTTGGGCAGCATGTGGCCCGGTACCCCTGCCCTGAGCACAGGGATGCCCTGTTCAGTTCTTACCATCCAGTCACCCAGGGGTGGGACAGTGCAGCACAGGTCCCAGCAAAGCTCCACACAGGGGGCTTGGCACCCATGGGCTACATGACAGAGGTTTTAACAAGCCTTCGGTTTATTGTGCTGGTGGCAGTTTGAGTCAGTGGATTATAATTCTCATTTGTTTTTTTAATATCATGGGTCTTTAGAGAGGCAAGATCACCAAGACTGAGTTTTGGAGGAACAAATACATGAGATTTTTAAAAAGCCGATTTGCAGGAGAGTTTTAGGCACCGGGGAAAAAATCAAATACTCAGGATGGTTTGGTGCAAACGCAAGGGCGGGGAAATCAACTCTAATGTGGTCTTTCCAACCCTGATGCCAGACTCTCCCCTGAGGACCACAGGCAATCCACGCTAATGAGGCTTCTACTCGGGTGGTCACACTTCCCCTACCCCTTTTGCAGGTGAAGCAACTGTGGCCCAGAGAACTGAGGAGACTCACCTCAAGGAGGCACAGGCAACTGGAGACACCCGGGCTGGAACAGACTCTCCCAATACCCACAGCTCCTGCGTGGCCTCTTGGTGTGGTCTGGGGAGGGGAGGCACAGGGCCTGGCTCAGGGCAGGGAAGGCTGGAGGCCAGGATGCCATAGTCGGTAATCCCATGGCCAGGCGTGGGGTTCTATGAAGAAACATGTGACAATGGCCTCTATTGGCCTAAGAACTAACCACGTGGGAGTAGAGGGCAGGGATGGCACAACTCTGACCAAGGAACTTCAGGATTTTCCGCCCTGAAATATAGTTGATCTTGTGGAAGCCACCAGCAAGGTTAAACACTCAATTAAGTGAAGCTGGGATGTGCTCGCGCTTTTGTGTAATTTGTCTGAGACGCTCTGCAAACTCAAGCTGCAAACACAGATACAACCAATTCATTATTCCAATCAAATATTGACACAGCATATTATTGGTGGGAAATTCAGTGTATTATTTACTTTTCTGAGGCATTCTTCGTGAACTGTCAGAGAATTCTGTAGGGCGTTTGAAGCTCACAAGGGAGCTGGTTGTGCCTCCACACAGGGCCGTTAAAACAGACGAGGTCTCTGATGTCAGGCACCCGTGCCATGAGGTGGCATGATTGAGCATGGGCTCTGTATGGTTTCCAGCCTGAAGTTGGCTTCTGGTGCCATCCTGCTGGGAACCAAGGTGGCCTGGATACCTCCAGCTGACATGTCATTTTCCAGGGAGGATGAGCCAGCCTCTGCACTGAGCCTAGCTGGGGCCTGTCTCCTTGGCTCTCCAAGTTTATGCAGGGCACCTCAGGGCTTCACAGGGCACGTGGTCTTTTTCAGGGCACCAGCTGGCTCCAGGAGGCCTGGGCAGAACTTGCTCTGGAATCCAAAGCCTCATGGACCCAGAACCTCAGACAGACATCTGGGGGGTTGTGTGGTTTTTCTTATAAAATGTCAATCAACAACAACAGCAACAACACCCAGACAGGAAGCCTAAAGACGAGCACGACTGGTCTGGCACAGGACTCAGGAGCTGACATGGGAAAATTTCCTTGGAATTTTAATGAGCATCTCAGGTTGCAGATCCTTTCTCTCAGAGAATAGAAAAAGGGGGCACCCTGCTAAATCTCTAATGCACCCCCACTTCTTTTCCTATGTCTGTCAGAAGGACTATACATGGAATAGATGTCCAGCCAAGTTCTCTTGCTAAAAGCTAGGATGATGGGATTATGATGTTCAGATACCCAACCAAGAGAGACACAGGCCTTGGGTGAGATGGATGGAACTGTTAATTACACTGGAGCTGTCTCATCAGCTGCCTTTGCTGGTCAAGGAAGGTCATCTGGCATGCAATGTGTTTAATTGTTTTTCTTATTATGATACATATTGTGTTCTATTACCAATATTAAACTAAGGCAGATATATTTTTCTACCAAATATTTTGTAAGTAAACAGCTATGTATTCTATCAGAGGCTGATAGAAAAGTCCCCAAATCTGTCTCCAGATCCTGCTTTGCTCCCCAGAGATCCAGTGAGGGAACCCAGTGGAGTTGTAGAGGATGGTAAAGAGAGGAGAGGAGAGGAGAGAAAAAGGACTGACAGGAGAGGAGAGAAAATGGATAGGGTAGCTAAAGAAAGAAGAAAAATAGGGGAGGAGAAATGCAAGATATAAGGAGAAGTAGAAGGAGAAAGAAAACTAAAAGAGATAAAATTTATCTTCGATATAGCCCTTTGCAATCCTGCCAAGTTTCTGACTGTGTCTGACCATTTAAGGATGGGAGTAAAACTAAGATTGTTCCCATAATGAAGAAACTGGAGCTATGACAGGACATGGCATTATTTCCACAAAGCTGGACTCTGCAGAACTCAGGTGAGGGGATTGTGTTATCTACAGAACTTGAAGGGGCCTTACTGAGAGAAGGATAAGATTGTACAAAGATAATCTCATTTTATCTTCACAATAACTGCCTGCAGATGGAGATTATCATGCACGGATTAGCAATTATCAGGGAGTGAGAAAGGGAGGCAGGCCAGCCTCCGAGAGTGCCAGGCGGCATGCAGCTGCTGGGATGGGAGAGCCCGCACTCTCGTTCCAACCACTGGGAGACCCGTTTCCCTCCCAGGCAATGAAAGAAATCCCACTCTCGGAACAGCTCATGGGTGGAAGGGGCTTCGGCAGAAGCAGTGGGTTCTTAGGAGGCTTCATGCACTGACTGACAAGCACTTGCTTGCAATGTGTAGCAAAATGCTCAAATTCCAGATGGGACTGTTACCAGATGGTTTTCCTCCAGGGCTGGGGCCCTATGCCTCTGAGCAGTGTCACCATGCACTGCTCTGGAGACTTCTATTAGCATCTCAGCGGGGACTAGAGGAGGGGTCTTGTGACTTTCTCTCCTTCAGCTGGGTGCTTTCATGAAAGCAAAGAAGAAAAGCAAATGGGCAGAGGCTTACATGAAGGAAAACACAGAGGTGGGAGAGTGTGTTGAAAAGGAGGAAACACAGGAAGATGCTTGCGTGTGGACAGGGCTATTCTCACAGGTGGGCTGTGCTGGTGCCCTTCCCTGACAGTAAAATATTTGGAATATTCTTTTTGTAAAATTAATTTTGTTGTTCTTTTTTGACTAGGAAATTCCACATAGCTACCTCTGGAAGAAATACTGCACAAGAAGGAGCTGGTTTATCAGCTTCTTTCCTCCAAAGAGAGCAAAGTGGTCTGAAAGTACAAGGCTCAACCTGAAGTGTGTGCAGGGCAAGGCGGGGGTGGGGGTGGGCAGGTGTAGTGATGAGGCAGGGAGAGGGCTCCAAAGAGGCATGTTGCCAATTTCTAAGCTTTGCTTCTTGTTAAGATCAAGAAGTAACAGACTAGTTTCTGCTGTGCTCACCCTGACTAAAGTGTGTTCTCCATCAGCTTAGGGTCTGAGTCTGTGGTGAGACTCAGGGGCACTAGCAGAGGGTCTCAGAAGCCATGGTGGGAAGGAAGAGCTGCAGACAGCCAGTGCTGTTCATCCCCACAAAGACAAGGCTGTGGGGGCCGACCTTGGCTACTGTGTGTCTTCCTTCAAGTATCCGAAGGACTGCTTTGGAGAGAGGGTGGTGAAGAGGTTCCATTTGCTTTGTGGATCAAGGACTTTTACCAGACACAGTGAAGAACTTCCCACTCTTGAAGGATGTGGACATTGGTGTGGCATGCCTACATCATCTGCCAGCTGCAGATGATGTAGGCATGTCCCTTCTGGGACGTGGTCTGTGCAGAGAGAAGTCAGCTTTGTCATATGACCAGGCTCATTCCTGCCATGGGAGGAACCAGGGATGTGGACAAGATGGCCATCGCCTGGGGAACCTGATACCCCGTACCCTGTCTGGTCCCTTCCATTCTGGCCACAGTAGTCACAGGGATGAGATGCCAGGGCCAAAGACCTATTTCTGTGGGATCAGCATAGGAGCAGAGGGACTGACACGCAGCTGGGGGAAGGTGACCCAGAGTAGGGAGCTCAAACTCTGTAGTCGGAACACATCTGGCTCAGCCGCATTGAAGTAGCTTTCAGACCTTTCTGAGATGTTACCCCACCTGTCAGGTGGGGGCACAGACAACCCTTTCCACCCAGGGCTGTGGAGAGTACAGGATGCAGTGCGTGGACATTCCCTCGGCACATGCTGCTTACCTCTGTCTGGGCTCCCAACCCTGCACCCAGGCCCTTCCGCCCGTCCCCAGCTCCCCTGTGCCCCAGGCTGGCCTTGTAGTGAGCTTCTGCTGGGTGCAAGTCTCTGTACCTGGCTCCTGAGACACAGGGACAAGCCTGGCTCCCTAGTTCCCCTGCCAGCCCTCATCACTTAGCTCCATCACCCTGACCCTTCCAGAGCCTGGTTCAGCCCTGCTCACTGTCCCTGCTCCTCACCCCTGTGGCTGCCATGGCTGCTTAGCAAGGGACCCTGGTCTGAATCCAACCTGAGCTCCTGAGCACACACTGGTCCATCCTCAGTGCTCCTCCTGCCTGGGCAGCAGAACAGGCCTTGTTCTGGTCAGTGCAGCCAACGAGGGCACCATGGTCTGGGGAACCCTCCTCTTTCTTCACCCTCCTTTCCCTACCCCAAACCACCAGCCCTCAAGAGGCACTAGGTCTTTCTTCCTTCCAAACAAGAGGAGACAGGAAAGGAGGCAGATGCCCCTCCTCCCTCTACAGCTTTACTTTCTTTGTCATTCAGGAGTGTGTGAAAATAAAAATAAAATAAACAAATAAATGAATAAATAAATAAAAGACTACCCTTCCGGCCAGTCACCGTTTAGCTACCCTGCAATTAAACAAATCCACAACCCTGCAACACATATTTACATCTCATTAGCAGAAGTCAAATGCAACAACGGCATTAAAATTAAGGAATTAGGCACAATTATCCTGTCGGCAGCAGTTGGAAGAAGTTGTCAAGGGCTGGTTTATTCATTAGTTTGCGCAGAAGTTCAGCGGCTTCCTAATTGTGTTCTATTTTTTACCCCCTTCTTCTCTTGCTTAAAAAAAAATGTTGGCAGCTTTGTTTCTGTGCAGTGCAGGAGTCCTGGGCAGTTGCCCAAGCCAGCCCAGGGCAGGCCTGCGGAGGGCCCACCTTCCTTCTGGACTCTGTGTCATCGGGATCCCAGCCGTACAGGCACCCAGGTGCCAGTGACAGGGGATCAGGAAGGCCTGGGCACCTGCCCCACTGCTGGATCCTTGCAGATGCCTGGATCCCTGGGGATGCTCCCCACTGACCCAGTGTGCCTCTCCCAGGCTCAATGCCTTTCCTGGCAGCCGCACAAGGCTGGGACCACCTGGGCAAGCTGTGTCCAGGAGCACAGCACCCCTCCCCTTGTGCAGGCATCTGTCACAGGTCACAGCTCTCAGACCAGTCTCCTCTGGCCAAAGTGGGCATTTCATGGCTGGGTGAATGAATAAAAATCTTGACAAAAAATTCTTTGTTGCCAGTAAGAGGAATCCCTGGGCCCTGGGCTGAGCTCAGGTGGTGGTCTTTAGCTCTGAGGGTGGGTGCAGAGCCCTGGCCAGCTTCAGAGACAGGCTTTGTCTGGAAGACCTTCCTTTCTGGAAGCTCCTGCTCTGCTCCCTTACTGTGACCCCCTCTCGTGTACGTGTGGGGATGCCGTTGGCTTCCTCGTTCCTGGGGAGTCAGCCCCACCATTCCATGGGTCTTTGGGGGCTGTTGTTGTCTGTCACCCACGTCCTACCTGTGTCCCCTGTGCTGGTGATGGCATGGCACCTGTTTCTCAGGGCCCACTGCCCTCTTCACTTTGCCCTTTGCTGGCACCCCTCTGTCAGCATGAGCCTGCTGAGTGCTACCCACAGACGGCAAGAACAGGAGTGGAGAACAACAGAAAGAGCCTTGCTGTGGGTCCTATTCCAGATGAGCCCCACCATACTTCTCAAAAAACACCAGCACCCTGGTTGGTCTCTGCCGCTGTGTTTGATGATGGGGCTGGGGCACAGGGGCCGGGTTTGGGAGTAGGGACACCTGGGTGCAGTCTCACAGCAGCTGGTACTCAGATCTCACAGGGCCTCGCTGTCCTCATCTGGCAAGTGGCATTCAGGCACATGTCCCTCCTCCCTCAGAGTGGGACTGTGAGGTGTGTCACAAATACCTGAGCCTGTGATACTGATGCCCATGTCTCTTGGTCCCCATGTTGGTGTGTTCTGCAAGGCAAGAGACCAGTGCTGACCCTGCAGCTCCCGGGAACCTCTACCCCTGTTTGTTTAGATGGAGCCCTTTCACGGCTTTCCCAGGAACTGAGCTGTGGATTTCCCCAGAGCCTCCTAAACATTCTGGCCCAAAGGGTCCAGACAAAGGACTTGTAAATTTCTACTTTATTTAAAATTTGTGTTAAATTGGTAGTGCTTGCAAATACACATATTTCAGACACAACTAGAAATGAATTATATTAAGGTATTAATCAACAAAACACCAAATTTAACCTTATTTAATGACAATTGTAAGAACTGCAAAAACTCCCTCCCCTCCCCAAACTGCCAGGCACCACATGCAGAGGAGTGCTGCCTTTCAAATGGCTAACAATAAAGGGGCTTTTGCCACCAGCATTTTCTCTGTGTTGTTTATTCTTACCCTGAAAATCCATCCATCCGTCCATCCATCCATCCATTCATCCATCCATCCATCCATCCATCCATTCACTTTTCATTCATGTAACATATATTGAGTGTCTACTCTTTTCCTGGTACCACAGTCTGGGCTCAGATTAATCAGAGACAGTGGCAGACTAAGAGAATGACAATGCAGTGTGCAAAATGCTGAGATAAGGTGAGTGCAGGTGTTGCTGCAGGACAGCACAGGGGACAGGGCTCTCTGGTGGGCCAGGAAGGGCATCAGAACAAGAGGCAGTCCTGTCCAAGCCCTCCCATCCCCTTCTCCAGGGATCTGCGGTACACACAGCTGTGCACACTGGCTCTCATCCTGGCCTTTGTGTCTCTGGGTTTGAGTGACCCCTTCCTGCTCTGTCCTGGGGAACAGGCATGAGGACAGAGCACCACAGGGACTCTTGGATTTTAACACAACTTGAAGGCAGAATTGTGGAAGAGGAGGTTGACCTAAGTCTGTGCATTAGAGAGTACAGTTGTACCAGGAAGGGCCTCTACCCCCTTCACTGTGGCCACACAGTAGCCCATAGCAAAGAACTCCTAGCAAAGGTGGTTCTTGACATTAGTCCCCCTCAATTATACATAACAACTTTTTAAACCTCTAAAAATCCTACGAGGAAGGTATATTATTATATCTCTTTGGGAACAGGTGAAATGGAGTTCCCATGAGGCTAAGAAACTGCCCGCGGTCACAGTGGGGAAGTCTGGGTCGGGGGTTCATGCCCAAGTAGCATTGCCCCAAAGCTCCCACCTTCCACCCCATGTGTGACCCCCTGCCTCCACACACAGCAGCAGTTCTCATTGACTTGCCAGGGCCATGTGGTCCCTTGGGTATGTGCTCAAGGGCACTGAGCCTTCTGTAGGTGACAAATGACCATTTCTGAAGGGTGCAGGAGGACAGGGTAAAGTGAAGGTGGCTTCAGACCCTGGAAGTGGCCTTTGGGACATTCCTGTGCACAGTCCCAACACACAGTGAGGCTGTCCCTCCTCGGCACAGTACAAGGCACTGGGCCCCTTCTCCAGCGACTCTACAGCCAAATTATTATGTGACATGAGCTCCTCAAGGACAGGCACCTTGATTGCTCATCTCTGTGGGAACCCTATAATGAGGACTCAATATGTTTTAATGTTTGTTGGGAACCATCCTGCCTGATTTCAGAAGCTGTAACCCCATATGGCTAAGGCTGAGTCATGGGGTGCATAAGCCACTAAAGAGACAAAACTTATCCTCCCAGCAGGGGTACAGCCTCTGTCCCCTTTTACTTCACCCTGATTGGCCCCTAGAGGATGGCTGGATGGCCAATAATGTGTAAGGTTCTTCAAGGGAGGAACAACCTAAGATAGGCACAGTTGCAAAGGGGCCATCAAGAAGGGCTTAGGAGACAATAGAAAAGGGGTGATGGATCCTCACCCCTTGGCTTTGTCATAGCCTGAGTCCTCATTCTATCTGTAAGAAGTCTCCTAATCTCTTGGCTGCCTTACTTCCCCTGACGGACTTAAGCCTGAAACAATGCTGGAGGGCAGTGCAGCTCTAGGCAGGAGCAGGCGGTTCCCCAGGATGATCAGACCTGAGAAAGAATGCATAAAATCCTGTGAAACCTGCTTTGCTAAGAATGCCCTCAATTTAAATGATAAGGGTCCTAGCATAAAATGAGTTTTTTTCCCAAAGTTTTATGGCCCTTTGACATCACTCTATCTATCTAACCCTGAATCAGAATAAGCCCTCAGAGTTCTTTGAATATTATCTATTGTTTGATCATTACTGCCTGACAATGATTGATGAGCTTTATGTATATGCCAGTGTTCCTATGCAAACTAAACCCAATGAAAGCCCATTGATAAAGAGGCTCAAGGCCTTTCTCCTCTAAGAGACTGGTCAGCCTTTCCTCCCCAAGCAGATCATGTTTTGATAGATTTATTCTCATCCACAGTGGCTGGGAGAACTCTGCTGGACTGAGCTTCCCAACAAATGTTTGCAATGAATTATCTAAGGTGGCTTATAAAGGAGGCTCCCCATATACTGCTTGAGCCCACTCCTTAGTCTATGGTAAATGAAGTGGGATGTCCACCATCTTCATAAGCAAGGATTGAGCAGTGAAGCACTGCTGAATTTCATCTTCAGGAAGCTTTCTACCCATGGATGCACACAGCGTGAGGCTATGAGAGATACCCACACACTTGCATTCCAATCTCAGTTATGTCTGGATTTGGCACTTTGGATAGATTAGTTAATATATATGCTTTTCCTTATCAGTAAAATGGGGGTGATGATGGTGCCTGCTTTGCACGGTTGCTGTGGGTATTAAATGAGAAGAACTATTTGAGGTACTCAACATTGTATTGTGTAGCCAATGCTTAAACACTGGTGGTAAAAAAGAGATGCGTGTAAAGCCTCATGGAAGCACAGCAAGAGCGATGACCTGGGAAAGGACCAGCTTCTCAGAAGAGGGGTATCTGTGTCAGGTGTTGAAGCAGGAGGTGGAGAGGGCAGAATCCAGAGAAAGGAAAATCCACAAATGCCTAGCGGTGTCAAATCCTATGGCTCCTTCAAGTGCTGGAGAGAAACTGTATAGCTAAATATAGGTAGGGGAAGCAGGAAGTGAGGCTGGTGATGCCTGTGGTACCCTGACATGCTGGTAGGGGGCTCACCTTCACACTGCTGGCCAGGCAGACCCTTCAGGGTTTGGGATTCAGTTCACGTGAGATTCCTTGGGGCAAGCATGATGAATAGGTGTGCGTGAGGGGGACAGTGAAGGTCAGTGTGACAGGTCGATGATGAAAGCTGTGTGGAAACAGAAGACATAGATTTAAGTAACTCTCAGGTGAGACCTGAGAATCAGGGGCCCATGGGGGTGGTGATGGGTGTCCCTAAGGTTTCTAGTTTGGGTGAATTGTTTAAAAAGAACCAGAAGGAGAAGCAGGATTTGGAGTAGATGAGTCTAATTCTGGGTATGTAGGGTTTGGGAGACCCATAGCACATCTAAGTGGAGACTTCATACCCTATCTCTTCATGTTCTTCCCTCGTGTTCAAACTGACAGTGTTGCTAGCAAGAATTATCAGGGGAGGAGTGGGAGAAGGAGGCAGGGAGCTTTACTTGGCTTTGACTACCTAGGAACTAGACTTGAAGCCCCACACTTACTCCTGTAGCTGCTCTTTGACCCCCAGAACCTGTTGCAATCAGTGTTTTTGCTCCCCTTCCCCCCAGCTGGGGAACTGGACCAAGAGAGACAGTCAGCTCCCTTGAGCTAAATCCTTCCTGGGGCTGAACAAAATCCCAGATATGGTCACCACTGGCACTACGATTGAGTCATGTTTCTATGAACATTGTAAAGAATTTCCAATATTTCGTAGGCAAGGAGGAAGGCCAAAGAAAGCTCTTTCCCCTTCCCAGTTGCTCACACAGTCCCTACTCTGCAGCCCCCTCTGGAGCAGTCACGTCCCAGGGACTCCCGGCTCCACAGCCGCACCTGCTGCATTTGGCCCTGAAAAGAAGGCAGCCCCTCTGAATACCAGAGCTGCTTAGGCATCCTGTTAGATTTTTGGAAGCTAAGGCAGAGAAGGGAAAGAAAGAGAAATTACAGGTTTATACGACGAGACTTCTCTGGCTCCCCAATAATTAAGAATCTTACATTTTCCATTTACTTTATTCCAGTTTCTGCTCTGAACTTAGAATCCAGGAAAGTCGACAGAGCCCCCAGATCTGTTCCAGGTCCACGAACATGTGAGATGTCCAGAACCATGAGCTTAGGAGAGGGGCCAGAGGCAGAATTTGGCACTTCTATCTTCGTATTTATTTATTTTTCATTGATTTTTAAATATATTGGTAATTTTGCAAAGTGCATAGGTTTACATTATGAAAATATTAGAAACTGTGCATAAGTACATGGTGAAACTATTGTTCACAAGCCCGTTTCCCACTACCTTTGGCATTTTGGTATATAGCTTTCCAGAATGTTGGCATTTTTAGAATGCTTTAAAATACCTTTTAAATGATACATAAAATATGGTTACAGACAGCAAAGTATACAAACCATAAATGTCCATCTTCACAATCTGAACACACCCAGGTAATGAGCCCCCAGATCAAGAAACAGAACATCATCAGCACTTCATTTAAATTTAATGCCATTACTCATTCTGGTGGGCATATACCCACCACATTACTGTTTATATTCTAATTGAACGAATAGCTTTGTGTTCATTATTTCTCTCCTTTCTTGAGTTTCTTTAAATTAGCTTGATATTTTATTACTTGTTTTTCTATTAATTTATTATGTAAATCTCCTTTTATTATTTTTTATAATTACTATAAATAGTACAACATATAGCTCTGGCTCCTCACCATCTGATAAAAATGAAATTCTTACTACGTTTCTGATTTTGCTAGAACTTTAGAATGTTTCAACACATTTACCTTGGCTGACTTTTGCTTTATTATTATTACTTTTAATTCTACATATATTTGAAACTATACAAATTAATGTTATTGTTTTCTATAGTTGACATTTATTTATTTAAATTGATACATATATTCTTACTTTCTGGTTATTTTTATTTATTCATTCAGTTCTGTGTTTTCATCTAGGACATTTCCTTTCAGATGGATTAATTCTCTTTGGTATTTATTGCTATTAAAATTTGCTGGCCATTATTTTGCTCACATTTTGTTTATTCAAAGGTTTATTTTAAATAATTTTACTTTTACAGGATTGAAATTTTTTTCTTTCAATGCTTTAAATATAAAAATATTAACATTCCATTATCTTTTGGTTTTAATCCTTTATCTTGAGTAGCCAGCTCTTACTATTCTTTCTTTGAAGATAATTTTTTAAAACCCTGGTTGTTTTAAGACTTTTCCTGCTTGCTTGCTTTCTTTTAGCAGTTTGACTATCATATGTATAGCAGTATATTTTTTTGATATTTATCCTACTGGAATGTGGCTGAGTTTCTTAAACCTGCGTGCTGTTTCTTTTATTATTTTTCAATTATTATTTATATGGATATTGCTTCTGCCACATTTCATCACTCCTACCATTCTGCTATTCATTTTAGTTCTGTCAAGTATGTCCTGCATCTCTTCTGATTTCTGTATGTGTTCTTTATTCTTTTCCCTCTGCGTGCTTTCCTCTGACTTCTCTTACACTTAACTAACCTTGTGTTTCACTACATCCAATATGATTTTAAATCTATCAATTAAATACTAGTAATTAATCAATACTCAATAATTAGTACTCAAGTATTACATTTTCACTTATTTGTAAGTTCCAATTTTATGTGCTAAAATTTCCATCTTTTCATCTGTATTGTTGATCTTTTTCACTATTCATAACATCATTAATCAGTTTTATTTATTTACTTTTTAATATATTTTATTGATTATGCTATTACAGTTGTCCCATTTTTTCTTCCCTGTAATCCCCTCTGCACTGTACCCCACTTCCACCAGCATTCCTCCACCTTAGTTTGTGTCTATGAGTAGTACATATAAGTTCTTTGGCTTTTCCATTTCCTACACTATTCTTAACCTCCCCCTGTCTATTTTGTACCTACCATCTATGCTTCTTATTCCCTGTACCTTTTCCCCCATTCTCCCCACTCCCCCTCCCCACTGATAACCCTCCAGGGGATCTCCATTTCTGTAATTCTGGTCCTGTTCTAGTTGTTTACTTAGTTTTTTTGTTTTTTGTTTGTTTGTTGATAGTTGTGAGTTTGTTGTCATTTTAATGTTCATATTTTTGATCATCTTCTTTTTCTTAGGTAAGTTCCTTCAACATTTCATATAATAAGGGCTTGGTTTTGATGAACTCCTTAAATTTGATCTTATCTGGGGACACTTTATCTGCCCTTCCATTCTAAATGAAAGCTTTGCTGGAGAAAGCAATCTTGGATGTAGGTCCTTGCCTTTCATGATTTCGGATACTTCTTTCCAGCCCCTTCTTGCCTGCAAGATTTCATTTGAGAAATTAGCTGAAAGCATACCTTTGTAGGTAACTGTCTCCTGTTCTCTTGCTGCTTTTAAGATTCTTCCTTATCTTTAATCTTGGATAATGTAATTATGAGTTTTAAAAGTTTTTGACACTAACTCCAATATATGAATCATTGATCTTCTTTTTCTCTTAGTTACTAGGCATTTTTTCTTCTTTGCCTGCCTAGTGGTTTATTTTCTTTTATTGTGCATGAAAGAGCCACATATGGAAACACCAAGTGATGTTTTATTCTTGAGCTAGAGCTTTCACTTTCTTCTGTTAGGCTGAAGGGAGAAGAGCTTATCTCTTCAATAATGAAATAAACTGAATTCGGGCTTTTCTGTAGTTACTAAGATTCAGTTTGCAAATGACTGAGGCAGAGAAACCTACATTATGAAATGTCAGAAAGCTGTGTGGGGACCATCTCTGAGCTCTTTTTCAAAAACTGGAATGCTTATAGGCAGAATGAAACTATTTGAAATCAAAGGAAATCAGGATTGTGTTGGCTATTTGGGGTCTTTTGTGTTTCCATACCAATCTGGTGATTTTGGTTTTATTTCTTTAAAAAATGCCATTGGGATTTTGATGGAGATTGCATTAAATCTTTATTTGGGTAACTGCTTTGGGTAATGTGTCTGCTTTTAACTATGCTCATTCTTACAATCCATGAACATGGAGCATCTTTTCTTTGTGTCCTATTCAATTTCTTTTAATAATGTCTTATAGTTTTCAGTGTGTAGGTCTCTCCTTTGTAAGTTTATTCTCATATATATATATATATATATATATATATATATATACACACACACACACACACACATATATATACACACACATATATATGGCAATTGCAAAAGGAACTGCATTTTTTTTATTTCTTTTTCTGAAATTTTATTGTTGGCATGAGGAACACCATGCTTCTTTGTGCATTGATTTTGTATCTTATAGCTTTACTCTGGGTTACTCTTATGCATCTGATCAGCTCTGAAAGACTGTGGGGTGTCCAGAGCTTCCCTTCAGAGTTCACACAGCCTCTGGCTCCAACTAGGAACACGAGAAAACCCAAAACCTACAAATTTCTTGAAGGACATACTAGCAGTGTTTTTGAGGAAGGTCATTTTCCCTCTGTTGTGCCTATAGTTGCTAAGTACAGTGCAATTTCTTCAGGAGACTTCATTCGGACATGTAGAATCTTGCCCTGAGCTGCTTCCACAGTCTCCATCCCTGACCTCAGCAAATGTCAGTTGTGTTTGAGGCATCTCAAAAATCCAGGTTGTTGCCCCAACCCTATGTAAATGCTAGAAACTTTGCTAGCCATTGTTTCCTCCAGCAGGGCCGCCAAGCACTATCATTGGTCCAAGTCCAGAGTCAGCAAATATGCCCATTGGGAAAATAGCTGGTGATCTTCAGCTCACCTTCAGGGTTCTTCTTTCTCTAGAATTTTAGTGTCTTTGAAAGTATGATACTTGCAATTTACCCTATTCTTTTTTCTAGTTACCCTACATGCTTCATTTATTATGGACGTATTTTCCTGTCGCGAGCTACTGTATCAGTTGGCTGAGTGGGGCAGAGTAGGGGTGCTTGTATGGAGGACCTCTGTGCAGTGTGCCATAGTACAGGGGGCTGAGAGAGCTGGTGGGCCTGGGTGAGCACACGAGCTGAGGACCTTCACCCACAGCAAAAGGTGAGGTGGCAGCAGCTCAATGTCACAGAGCCCTTCCAGAAGCTTTCAAGGCAAGGGTACGCTGGTAACAGAAATTCTAACATTTAAAGTTTATGTTCTACCCATAATGCCATTCTGCCTGCCTCTTGGATGAGTTCCTAGAAGAGATTTACTACTGGAGAGAAAAGGTTATTTCTTTTTGGTGGAACACACAGCCATCGTGGGATTGTGATTAAAGGACGTGGGTTCCATCTGCAGCTCTGCCTCTTCCTAAGTTGCAGTTTGGAAAAAGGGACGTGAACTTCAGTGCCCTCACCTTTCCCAACTGAGAAATGGAAAAAATAGAATTATGCATCTCTCGGTTTTTTTGTGAGGATTAAACAAAACAGATTTTGAAGAGGTATTTGTTAAGTGCAGCCCTGAACAGAGGGAAGCCCTCCCTCCGTTCACCTTTCAAGTACAGAGAGCGCTGTTGCTGGGGCTGTTAACCGCAGGAGGCTCAGCCCAGGAAAATAGCAGCGTGGTTCATTTCTTATCCCGAGTCAGTATTTGATTTCAGGGTTATTCAGGAGGGGAGCGGGAAGAGCCGCCCTGCAGCCTGGGCTGGGTGAGCCGCAGCCACTGCAGCCTGGATGGCAGTGCTGACGTGGGCAGCCGTCCAGGGATTTTTGTCACTGAAATAAGGTGTCCAATTTCTCCTGCAGTTTCTAGGAAGCTGTTCTCTGCTGGGTTTATTTTTAAAAAGATTATTCTGTAGGTCATGGCTGGAATGTGCTGAAGGCATCTCCAGCAATTTTTCCTCTGACCAGAGCTTATTCGCTCTCCTCAGCCCAAGAAGGTTCGGCTGCATCGGGAGGCAAAGGGCGGCTTCCAGGGGAGGGCTGGGTAGGTCTCTGTTGGCCAGGCTGGGTTTCTGTGCTTGGCTCAGGCTCAGAGTCTGACCCAGAACACACTGATAGAGCCGCAGCCAAAGCATCCCCACGTCTGCTTGGACCACTCAAGTCTGGGCAGGCAAGGACTTGGCAGCCGCAGATGACAAGACAAACACTGCCCCCACGTCATTCTTCCCTCCCTCCTCATTGTTTACTGTTCAGCCTACATGGCTGAGTGTGGCTACCCTGGGAAATGGCCGACCCACTCTCGGGGCCTCCTGGGTGCCCACCTGCCTACTGCAGCCCATACTGCCTGGGCCTCTGGGGCTCCAGTGCTCCACTGGGGTCGAAGGCCTGGCTCGAATGCAGTCTGATTCTAGCCTAGTGCTGTGCTGATTCTACGGCTGAGAGTGTGGGGAGGGGTCGTGACGGCTGGAGCTGCTTGCAGCACAGAACAGAGCCCCTGCACCTCCTCCAAAGCCAGCTGGACAAATTCATAGCCTGGCATGGACATTTCGGACTTGCAAGCTATGTGGTCTTTCTCACAATTACTGAATGCTGTTACAGAACATGTGGCCATGGGCAGTGCATAAGAGCAGGGGTGAGGGCGTGTTCTGGTAACCCTTTCTTCACAAAGACAGGCAGTGGCCAGACGTGGTCTGAGGCTGCCACGTGCAGAGCCCAGCTCTACACACTCTTGGACCCTTGAGGTCCACATGTGGAGGTTCAGGGAACATGACCACCAATGCTGCAAGTAAGACACAGCCACTCAGGCCTCTGCCACTCAAAAGGCCCCAGAGCAGACAGGTGGCCCACTGGTGCTGTCCTTTGAAAGGGTGAGGAACTGTTTTACTGCACCCTGGCTTGTGACTTGCCACGTACCTGGTCACCATCCAGGGTGCCCGGCCCAGAAATAGGAGGGCCCGTGGTGAGAAGAGTCTTTCTCCTGCTTGCTACCTGCTTTTGCCCCATAACTCCTGTCTTGTTGATCACATCTGAAGACTGGATCTTAAACTTTATTTCTCACTTAAAAACAGTGTCACTTAATATAACATGCATCAATTAACCCTCGGGGTTACACTGTGCACTGGTCATGGGGTGCAGTGATGAACCAAAAGCAAAGCCTGAGCAGGGACAGAAGGACAAAATGAGACTCTGCTGGAGGCCTAGAGACTCAAGGCGAGGAGAGGGTTCCAGTTCGTTTCCCACTGAACCTCCAGCCACCACAGCTTCTGCTCCCTACAGGTGGGTCAGTGGGTAACCAGGGCTCCTGTGGAGGACCCCACTTGCATTGTCCTTGATCCCAAGGCAGCAGGAAAGCTCATCTGCCAGGGCTGTTCCTCTCCTGATATTGCTTCCACACAACCGCTCTCTTGAGCTGGGCCCAGTTATGTCACTTACCAGTGATGTCCTTGCAAATTCTACCCACGTTTTCTGTGCCCTCATTTTCCCATCTGCTCTGTGGGTGGTAACTCTTGCTTCACAGGTTGTTCTGAGACTAAGTGGATGATGTTGTGGAGTGCTTACCCGCCCCAGGGTGATCCACAGGGCATGGTCATTGCTAGTTCAGCCCGGCCAACTCTCTATGGGGTCGGCAAAGCATGTTTCCCCTCCTTGTTATGGAAGAGTGAATTGAGACTCAAGAATAAAGTGACTTATCCAAGTTAATACGTGACTAAGATTCTACCCAAACCTGTTCCATTAATAGAGAGAAATCAGCCCTGTTATATCTGGAGGACAACAGCCTTTACAGCTATTAAAAAGAAGTGAGTAACAACTCTCTGTGGAGTGATCTCTCAGAGTGCTAAGAGAGCCGGCATCTAGGGGAGCCCACGTTGCAACCCAGTCTGGTGCTGGGGTCTCAGTCCAGACTTCTCCCATGGGCCTGGTTTAGGGGCCGATTTCAGGATTGCCCCTGGCACAGAGGATAGGAATGGGCTATGTGGCGGCAGTTCTGCTGGGAATGAGGGGAACAGCCTTGAGGACAACCAATTAAACCTAATTCAATCTATGGAAATATTTGATTACCTTTTAATTTATTATGCAAAGTTGCCCTTTCTGACAAATGGAAGCTGCTTCAATAAGTGGGACTGTAAGGAGGAAGGAGGGGTTTCAGCAGGCAAACAAACTCAGCTGGGGGCCTGCTGAGGCTCTCTGCTCTAGGGCATGTGCCTGGGGCTCACACTCCAGGAGAACGCCTAGAGGGGCCCACGACTCTGGGGCCTGGGTCTGAGGCCATGTGACCTCGGCAGGCCTGTCCCTGCCTCTGTCAGCCCATGCAGCTCCGTAAGGATGGCACTTACATTAGCTGTGAATTTTAACGTTCACCGGAAACCTTCTCATCCATAATCTTTTCTGATCCTCGTAACAACACAAAGTCTGGGAAACTGCTCAGGTTAACAAATGTTTCTATGCAAACAGACCTTCATATCATTAAAGCCTTTTCTTGTCTGCGCTGCTGATGGTTCCTCACAGCCTATCTGTGAAGTCAGTGAGATGGCGCTCTTGTCCTCATCTGACCGGTGAGGTCAGCACAGCAGGGGCCAAGACCAGGCTTTGGGGGAACTCAGGTGACACTTGGACCTCATGCAGCTTTTAAGTCCCTTGAGGAGGGGGACGAGAAGGGCCACCTTCCCCCACTGGGTGTTGTCAGGTTGGGCTTTATCCACGGAGCAGACAGATACCTTCCCAACTTTCCTGAGTCCTGCTGTTAGAGAGATAATGGCTTTATGAATCATCTTGTGAAACCCTTGTCTTACTGATGAGAAAACTGAGGCCCAGAGAGGTTAATTAACTTGCCCAAGATCACACAGTAGGTTAATAGCAGACCAATAGAGGCAACTCCAAACCTAGGCGTCCTGACACCTGGTAAAAGATGTCTCTGTTACCCAATTTTTCAGTGCCCTCTTTGGTCCTTCCTTCTCCTGGCAGTTAAAGCGCTGGTGGAAGTAGAGAGCCTGAAAGTGCTGGGCAGCTCCGTTCAAGCAGAGATTTCTGATGTGGAGTCTGGAGGATTTTGTGGATAATCATGTCCATGGTAATGACTTCCATGTGGGCTCGGGGCTCTCTGTGCCCTCCAGACACCCCCACGTGCCCCTGCTCCTAGGACCCCCACATCGCTCTCAGTCTGAACAGCCTGCAGCAGGAGCCAGGCCCTAATGTCGGGACAGGAACAGCCTTGGGGAAACTGCTCTGGGTATTGGCAGTGAGGAGAGCGAGAGAGTGAACAGCCGCCCCAGGGCTGGAGCAGTGTTCCTTTTGCTTTGAACAGGGAGGGCAGCGGAACTCCTGACGGGTTTGGGGACCAGTCAAAGCCCAGTGACTTAATTGTTTTCCTTTATCTCCATGTGTTGATGCTTATTTTTTGGCTTGTTATCTGACGGTTATTTAATCTATATTTTGTAATTACCTTCCTTCTGTCTTTCACTCCAATGGTCGTGCTATTTTCTTCTCAAATGCAAGAGTTGACCTACATTTTCACAGATGTCGATGTCACTTATGCTGCTAACATTTCAAGTGGTGTGTAATGAGATGGCTTGCTTGTGGTCTGGATGACAGGCCCTCTGCTTTGGCAGTGCTCCCAGTCCTGAGTGTTCCCCACTCCTATCTGCTGGGACTCCAGGAGCCTGGGAGGCCAGGGAAGAGGACAGGCCTTCCTGGGAGGTATCTGGTGGGATGGGTGGTAGAGGGAAAGGGGGCAGCTTGGTAGGCAGAAGTCAAGGGGTGGAAAGGAGCGCCCACTAGGGGTATGGCTCTCCAGTGAAATTTCATGGTGGTCAGAGTAGGAAGTAACCTGATGCACAACACAGGGTGTCTGTCTGGCTGTGCCGGGTCAGGTGGAAGCCATATTCTGTAGGCATTACTTGTACGTGGCCCTGACAAGTTCTAGTGTGCTTACAGGCAAAATGGCAAGACAATTTAAAATCAGGGCCACTCAGAAAATCCAGGCCAGGCTGCTGCTATTCTTAGGGAGTCTCGTGGGTTTCTGCAGGGAGCACAAAGGGAGAAAGAATTCTGTGGCTGGGCTCCAGGTTGGCGTTACCATCCACATGCTGTGCATTGCTCAGCAAACCACTCAGCCTCTCTGAGCCTGGACAGTTGTAGATCATGGGGGTGCTTGTCCTCAGAGGATTATTCTGAAGCTTGAACAAACTGAAGTGCAGGTAACCCCTGCTGGCTGAACATAAGACCTACATAGACAAACTGAAAAGACTGTGGTTGATCCTTTTAGAAACCTGCCCTCTGAGCACTTCCCATCTCTCACTCAAGAAGCTGCATATTCAGATAACGCTGTCCCTTTGTCACTTCAGCTCCCACTGTCTGAGCCAAGGAGTCCAACAGATCTGGGCTGGGAGGGGCATTTGTCTGTGAAAGTGCTCAGCAGACTGAAAGTGCTAACAAGTACGGGTTTACCTGTCAGTCAGGTGGTACAGGTCTCTCAGGTCCCTGCTGTGGGAGGATGCTGCAGTGGGAGCTGGAACAAGGTCCTCCCAGAACGGGAGGACCCCAGCCGTCCTGTCATGTGGAGCCCACAGTGGCAGGGGACGGAACGCAGGGTGATGGCTCCCTGACTGAGAGGACGAGTCCAGACATTGCCTGTGCCCAGGACAGGACACCCAGCCCAGGCTCGGGGGCAGGCTGGAGACGTGTGGGTGGGCAGAAGCCAGGCATGTGATGTTCTCCAGGGCACATTCATTCACTTGCTCATCCACTCACTCCCTCACTCCCTCACTCACTCCCTCACTCCCTCACTCACTCACTCCCTCCCTCACTCACTCACTCCACAGCAGTTGATTAAAAGCCTGCTGGGTGCCAGATGGGTGTGCATTGGGTGCCAGATGGGAGTGCATTGGGTGCCAGATGGATGTGCATTGGGTGCTGCATGGATGGGGTGTTGCAAGGCTGAAGCTGTTTCTGTGGTCACGCAGCAGCTTCCTGATTACAGGACTGTATGACTTCAGGTAACACTAGGCGATCTACAGATACCCAACGTTTCAGAGCCTTGATGCTACATAAATTCATTTTTTTATCACATGAAGTTTAAGATATGTCCATTGAGGTCATCTGCATGAGAATGGCAGAAAAGGGAAAGAAGAGTGCAGGATGGGGCTAGGAAGTGATACTTGGCACCTGAGCCAAGCACACCTGCCTGTGAGGGCTGGGAGGAAGACAAAAGAGATTTGGTGAACATCTCTACCTTAGGAAGAGAGATGGGAATCAAGGCAATTAACATAATTTCAGCTTAGTAAGAACTGCTGTGAAGAAAAGAATGAGTGACAGCAAGTGAATGCGGCATTCACGTGACTGTCATTTGTATGTGTCTTTTGTGTGACCATGTGACTGTGGGTCTGTGTCTTTGTTCCTAAGTGTGTCTCTGTGTGTGACAGCATGACTATGCTTGAAGATGATGCTGCCACCTGCTTCTTGATGAGTCAGAAAGCACAGCTATGTGCCTGAAGGTCACTTGGCACAGAGCTGGAGTGAACTGCACTGCCATGGCCCAGGTGGGTTTGGGGAAATGAACAGTTTTTACTGAGTCTGATGGGCATTTGCCTCACTCAGGAATCTAGTCTCCAACACCTGTATCCCTAGCCTGTGCCATGTGGACACTGCCTTGCTCCTTTCCTGCTCCATCCTTGTCCTGGGAAATCTCTGGAACAGCCTAGGTGCCATCACCTGGGGCAGGGAGCCAGTCTGGTGCACTGGGAGAGAAGGGAGGGGACAGTAAGGTGAGCTCCCCGTGCCTCCCGCAAAGCTGGGCACAGTGCCTTGTGCCCACTCACCAGGTGTCCTCTTTCTAGTCAACATTGTGCTGAGAGAGTCATGAGGGTCTCACTGAAATCATCCATTCTGAGCATAAATTAGATAAATTACCCTTGACAGGGTAGGAGTGGTGATGGCACCAAATTCAATTCTGTCTGTTAACATTCAGAGAGCTGGAGGAGATTTTAGTCTGAGGTGGATGACACTCGAGAAGCCCACTCCCGATGCTGACTCACACAGCATTGTATTTGGAGCCTTGATGATGATAGATGAATGATCTAGAAAATGCAACCCCTCTTCAGTCAACCAAACAGGCACACTCACTTTCCCAGACTGCAGAGAGTGAGCACCAACATTTCAATTAGGTTTTTACACCCCACTACTTTTTACAGTTGTGAGTAATTAGGCTGGAACACAACACACACACATGCACAGCATCGCCTGCAACAGAAGCAGACCTTGTAGATGCCACACGGCAGCTGAATGCTCCCTTGCAGCAGAAACTGAGGGAGGTGAGAAGAGCTCAGTGGGGTGGGGCATGCTACAAGTAGGTGTGGAAGGTGGAAAGGCGCCTTGTGAGGCAGGGTCCAATGTGGCAGAGGTGGCAGTCTCTCCAGCCACTGCTCAGGCCTGTGGAGAGCCTGTGGGCAGCAGTCTGAGTCACAGAAGAGAGCTTGGCAATTGCCACCCTTTCCCCACAGAGAGCAGCCCCAGGGCTCTTGTGATGCTGTTTGCTATTTTATTTCTGGCAAGGGATGTGTGGACCCCATCAGGTTCTGGGGTGCCACTCACTGGCAGGAAGGGTGCTGGAGCACCTGACTTGGTGTCTGAAGATTTCAGCCCAGTCCCAGCTCTGCTGTGCTCAACACAGTGTCATTTCTGTCTCAGTGGGGGTCCCTATCCTGATATGGGCATACAAGTTTCTACTGCCTCTCTCTGAGGGTTCCTGTGTGCATCATCTGAAATAATGGCAGTGCTAATGCTTTGTAAGTACCTAGGTAGTATTTCTCAAGGGGGGCTCCTTAGCCACCTGCAGTAAACTCATCTGGGGTGGCTGCACCCCAGACACTGAGTCAGAATCTATGCAGGCTTCCCTTACCAAGTTCCTTGATGGCTCTTCCCCAAGCATGGTGAGCAGGATGATGCCCCACAACTGTTTTCTCCTTAACCCCCAGAACCTGTGAGTATGCTGCCATGCATAGCACAGAAGGCCTTGTCGATGTGTTGACAGTTACAAATAGGGAGGGTATCATGGATCATCGGGTGGAACAATCTAATCTCATGCATCTTTAAAATCAGAGACCTTTCCCAGCTGTGGTTAGAGAGTTAGATGGGACCAAGGAAAAAGGATCGGAGAGGTATATCAGAGATGGGTCAGCCTACCATGGATGGCTTTGTGGGTGTAGGTAGTTAACAAGTTATTGATAAAGGAAGGGAGCAAAGGAAATAAGACATTATTACACGTACTCAACTAGGGAGCATAAGCCTGCCTGCTTCACCAGGAAGTTACTGCTCACACACTCCCCAGGGAACCATGAGACTATTCCCCTCAGATCACTACGGGGAAAGATAGAATGATAGAGAGGGAGCACATGTACAACAGGAGTTAGGATGTCAACCTTAGAGGCCTGTCTGTCTAGCCTGGGGAAAGAATGGCTTGGATAAGAGATGCAACCCTGGAAGATCTAGGGAATAGATTGGTCAGGGGGTGGTCCCATCAGAAACCCACGAAAGTTTGGGAAGTTTATTGGTTATTTTGAAAAAGTGCCTGGTCCTTCCCAAGCCTGAGACAATATAACCGAGATAACAAAGAGCTCTCTCTCTCTCTCTGTAACATGCGCTGGTCCTGTGTGTTCCTTAGCAACCATGTGGCTTTAGCAGCCTCTGGGTAGGTAGCTGCATGGACTCCAACTGCAAGTTCCTAGTGGGAGCAGCACAGCAACAGATCAGAGCCAGAAACACAAGCTAAGCTAGCTGGATGGTGGGAAAGGATGGACTGAACTAGCATTGTGCAAAATGTCTGGGCACTGGACCTATTTCTGGGCTGATTCAGGAAAGATTGGACTTTTTCCATGCAGGATGAACAGAGATGGGACATGCACATACTTTAGGGTATTTGCTGCCCTTCATAATTGTGTCCTTGGTTTCCTGAAATAATTAAGAACAAGAGAGATAAATAATATGAAATTTGGCCTTAACAACACATGATTTGAAGTTTGATATTTCAAAGTCTTAAACTTACTTGTAGAGTGACTTGACCCCGGTCACAGTGCTGAGGCCAACCAAGACTGTTTTCTGACATCAGCCTCCTCTGTGGCTTGTCAGGTAAAGTGTCACTGGGAGAGTCCATGTCTTGTGATACCACATGAGACTAGATAGATGGGCAGGCAGGACCAGGGCCTGTGATGGCCTCAGCCAGGGGCATGGGGCAGGAGTGACATTGAAAGGGCTCCACTTCCTCACTGGCATCACCTGGACCCATAGCTCCACAGCTGGGACTGAGGATAAGGTGGGAATATTTCTTGCTCCCCTTTCTCCCCATTTCCCATTCTGTTTCTTATCAGGATCCTAATGTAAAGTAGGTGAGGTTGGCTCTACCTACAGCAAGGACTCTTTGTATCTTGCTGAGTACACCCATTAAATAAAAGCAGTTTTCTCTCTACACCCTTAGAATTCCTTCTCCACGGCCCTCAGGTTTTCCTTCTCTCTTGAATAGTTTTTATTTTTTTACTTTTCCTCCCTTGCTGAACAGAATGTTTCTCTTTGTCACCCACACTCCGCACCTGGTGAGAGCTACTCTGCCCAGAGGAGGTGGCTGGTTGGCATGGGTTAGCTCTTCCTCATGGCCAGCGGGCCTCTGGAAGCCCAGGGACACTTTTCCTCTGCCTTCCTGGAGTCCTTGTCATTCCTGAGCTCTGTGACCTTGACAAAACCAGCTTTGTGGTTCTTCATACGTACTTTAGATTCACTTCGTCCTCTCACAGGGAAAATCCCATCACAGGGCTGTGCGTGGACTTGTAGAATAATGTACAGGAATGTCCTGTGACCTGGGGAACACAATACAAATGTGGAGCTTTATACTCCCCAGGAAGAACAGGGAGAACAGAGCTCCTTGGCAGTTTTGGGAGAAGGAAACCAGTTGATTTGTACATCGTTTTATCTGTGTGCAAGATGCTGCCATGCTGAGAGGGCCCCATGTCTGGTAATCAGGACTCTTCCACTCCTCTTCTCGGCCTCTTGTTCATAAACAGTGCCTCTGGGGGCCCCAGAAGCAAGAGATCGGAGCAGCTGCTCTGTGCCAGGCTTGCTATAATTACATCCCAAGCACTGATGTGTTTAGTGTTCCTGGCAGCCAATGGGTCCACGCCATTATCATCTCTAGTCTGCAGATGGGGACACAGGCAGGAGAGGGATGCTCCTGTCTAAGTTGTGCAGCCAGCTGTGGGGCGATGGGAGGGTCCTGGGGAAGACAGAGCATGCAGACACCCGGAGAAGGCAGAGAACCAGACAAGGAGAGTGGCCGCCTGGGTCACCAGGGGAATGAGAGCTGCCAGAAGAGCAGAGGCTGATGTTCCAGGGGTGGTGGGTTTCCTGTTCACCCACACACTGCCACTTCGGAGGAAATTCCAAAGAAGGGCTCTGACACCCTGGGTGTTTGGGGACAACGGTTGGTCCTCCAAGAAGGTTGTGGAAGACCAGTTTTGGAGGTTTGTCAGGTTCAGAAGTCAGACAGCTGTGCGCCTGTGAGCCAGCTTCTGAGAGGCAGTCTGGGGAAGGAGGATGCACCAGACAAGGGAGCAGGAGCCCTGCATCCCAGGCTGCCTGTGGCCTGGGGCACTGACACAAACTCAGTGGCTGCGATTACTGTTGCCTCCAGTGAAGGTCTTGGTCAGATGCGATGGGTAATGAACACATGACCCAATTCCTCAAAACAGATCTGTCTCTGTCAATAGCCATTCTGCTGGTTCTGCTGCTCTGCAAGCCATCGAGTTCAGGGGGTCCTGAAAAGGCAGACAGTAAGGCCCTGCAGACCTCACTGCCCACAGTGCAGCATGTGCTCTGTGGGTGCCCCCACCAGGGGGCCCTCTATCTCCCTGAGACCTTCCAGCTCCCTGCCTCCCAGCAGCCGAACCTCTCCAGAGGTCTGTTAGGAATAGGCAAACAAGTGGGAAGATCTCTGGCTACATGCTCCCTGTGGCTGGTTGACTCTCTTCCAGAAAGTCCAGAACTTAGAGTGAGGAACACAAATGTCTTGGTCCTTTTAGCTGCTAAAACATATTGCAGATTGGTAGCTTGAAATCAGGATCCAGCATGGCTGGGTTCTGGTGAGGTGGTCTTCCACACTGCAGAGTGAAAACTTACGTCTCATGCAGAGAGGGCTGAGTGAGCTCTCTGGGTCTCTTAGAACAGAGCACTAATCCCACTCATGACCCAGTCACCTTCCCAAGGCCCTCCTCAAAATATTGTCACATCAGGAGTTAGAATTTCATGTGTGGAGCTGGGGACACACATATTCAGACCATCGCATGTACTTCAGAGAACTCACTATGTGGTGCTCTCACACTTAGCTCATTGGAGCCCCGATGATTCCAGTGAGAGGCCCCAGACAAGTAAGGGAGAGACTGTGTATGAGTATGTGTGTGGGGGGGTGTGCATGCACGTGTGTGAGTGTGTGAGTCTGTATGTGTGTATGAATGCATGTGAGTGTGTGATGTCTTTGAGTGAACATGCACATATGTGTGTGTTGGTATGTGCATGGGTGTTTGTATGTGCTAGTGCATGCATGTGTGTGCATTAAGGGCTCTCCACATCCCTGCTTCCAACAAAGCAGCTCTGTTTTTATTAGTTTTGCCTACAGGGACAAAGTTTTATCTTTTTAAAAGATGATATGCAGGCTCCTATACCTCTGGGTATTCAAATAATGAGAAAGAAAGTTGTGAATACTGGCGACAGGGCTTGTCCTTCAGCAGCCAGCGCCTGCTGGGGAAACAGTCCTATCATTCACAGGGACATCCTGTGCAGCTGTCACTGGGACCTCAGCAGTGAGTAAGGCAGACCTAGCCGAAGACACATGAGGCTGGCAGTCTAACTGGGGAAGAAACAAGAAACAGATATTGGGTATGGTAATTATAGACTGAAAACTGCTAGGAAGGAAATAAAAGTGTAACAATCTAGCCTTAGCTGGTGTGGCTCATTGAATTGAGCACTGGCCTGTGAACCAATGGGCTGCAGATCCGATTCTCAGTCGGGTCACATGCTTGGGTTGTGAGCCAGGTCCCCGGGGGGCATGCTCGAGAGACAACCACACATTGATGTTTCTCTCCCTCTCGTTCTACCTCCCTGCCCCCCTCTCTAAAAATAAATAAATAAAATCTTTAAAAAGAAGTTTTTTTTAAAAGCTTAACAACCTAGAGAATAACAGAGAGAAAGGGGCCCTTTTAAATGGGGAAGTCTGGGAGTCCTCTCTGCAGGGGCGGGTTTTGAACTGAGAATTGTATGATGAAAACATGGTGGTTGCTCCAGTAGCTGGGGATAGTGTGTGTGAGTGTGAGAGTGTGTGTTTGGGGGAAGTGGCAGAGGACACAGATAGTGCAAAGGCCCAGAGGCACTTTTGTGTGGCTTATTTGAGGCCCGGGATGGAAGCTGATGTAAACAGACCTATGAGCGGAGGAAAGCCTTGTTAAAAATGAGGTGGGAGATGCTGTGGAGTCAGAGGGGTTAGAAGAGGGGGCCAGTGGGAGAAGGTAGCCTTTGTCCAGAGGGAGCCTCTCAGGGCAGAACAGACAACCAGGGAGCTGGCAGGAATGCACAGAACACATGGGGCCCACTTGCAGAAGCTTCGGACTTGGAAGAGGGAGGAGAGGCATGCTGGGTGAAGACGGGTGGGGAGAGGGCCCTGAAGACTCCGAAAGCAGCCAGTGGGTCTGGAGTCGGGGGCAGTACTGCGTAGAGGTGGGGGGGGATGCAGGGCTGGCTGACACGTCGGTATCTGACCTTGAATACAGTTCAAAGGAGTTCGGACTTGATACTGGAAGGGATGAGAATGCTGGGAGGTTTTGGGTGGCCAGGGCTCTTCTACGACCAACGGGCCGCTGGGCAGGCTGTCGCCTTCTTAAGCAGCTGGTGTGGGCAGAGTCAGCTGTGAGCATTGCCCCGATACACCAAGGAATCAATCAGTGAATGCATAAATAAGTGAAACAACAAACTGATGTTTTTCTCTCTCTCCACCTTCCTCTCTCTAAAAACAAAAACAGAAAAAAAAAGCCAGATCTCTGGAGTCAGAGTGGGATTCTGGGATTTCACCTTGTAGATCATGTTGTTTCTGCAGAGGACTTAGACTAATTTAAAAAATTAGTTTTGCCTATCACCATGGTGTTTCTACCTTGACTTACCTCAGGCCCGGAAACGAAATCAAGATTCGAAAAAAGAATCTGCATCTGGTGGTCCAAGCTGCCCCTAACTTCTTCCTCAGGGGCATGAGGACCTGGCCTGGCCCTGCTGCCCTGCAGCCCTCACCTGGGGACACAGCTGGCTGCTGCCACTGGGGCTTGAACTGACCCTCGAGAGACCACCCCCACTGGTGGAGGTTGGTGCTTTAAAGGAAAAGGCTTTGCACCAACTTCTGCCCCAGTGTTCCCAGGAAATCTGTCACACAGATCTACACCCAGGAAGAATGCTACTCTACATTTCCTACTTCAGTTTCAAAAAGGGGATGGTAGTGCATTTTCTTAAATCTAACTGTACTTCCTTCTACGGAAGGAACCCATGTTTTTGCCACTCAGGTCTCTGCAAATAAAGGGTCACATGGTTTTATTTGTCCCAGTACAGAGCCATGCCTCCCCCCGATGGCCTCTTTGTCAATTACTTCTCCAGCTTACATGTTGTTGCTGTTAATAAGCATCACCTAGGTATAATTTGCATTCAATAAGAATTACCAATTTTAAATGTATAATTTGATAAATTTGACAAATTTAGTGCATAGGAGTGTATCTATCACCACCGATTTCCCTTCTGCCCCGTTTCCATGCATTCCTCCCCAGACCCTGGGCTCTGGCAGCCATGGGCCTTTCTGTCACTGTGCTCTTTCTTTGCTGGAACTCACACAAACTGAGTTGTGCAGCACGCAGTCTTTTGTGTCCTTCTCTTCTTTAGTGTAAGGCTTTTGTGATTTGTTCGTATTGTTGCATACCTCAGCTGGTCATTCTTTTTCATTGTTGAGTGATGCTTCCTTGTGTAGGTGTATGACAATTTGGTTATTCTGTTTCTTCACAATTTGGGGTTATTATAGATAATGCTGCTATAAATATTATAGCAGAAGTGTTTGTGTGAATATCCACTTTAACATCTCCTGGATAAATAAATATATAGGACTGCTGGATCATGCAGTAACTGTGTATTTAACATCTGTTATAGAAAACTGCCAAATAGTTTTCAAAGTACTTCTGCCATTTTGTATTCCCATCAATAATGTTTGAAAGTTCTAGTTGCTCCACATTCTCACAAAAACTTGGTATAGTCAGTTTTTTGTCACTGTGTGACAAAATTTCGGCCATTCTATTGATGTATAGAAGTTTCTTACCATGGTTTTAATGTACATTTCTCTAATGAGTAATGATGTTAAGATAAATGATATTTTCTGTCATTTATATATCTTAATAGATAAATATTTAGTGTTTTGTTCATCTTATTGTGTTAATTGTATTCTTATTATTGAGTTGTGAAAATGTTTTAAAATATTATAAAATTAAGTATATATTTTGCAATTATTTTTCCAGTCTGTGTTTCCCTGTTTCTTTTCTTAAAAATGTTTTTAAGGGCAAAAGTTTTAATTTTTATGAACTTTATAAAAATGTTTATTTGTATTTCATATGTTTTTGAAATCTTTGCCTAGCAAAAGATCACAAACACATGTTCCTAAAATTTTTATAAATTTAGCTCTTGCAGTTAGGTCTATGACCCATTTTTAATTTTTTTATTGTTGACACTATTATAGACGTCTCCATTTTCCCCACTTTGCCCGCCCCTGCCCAACCCCTACTCCTGCCTTTACCACACTGACTGCACTGTTTTCTGTGTCCATGGGCTTTGCATTTATGCATATGTGTTCTTTGGCTATTCTCTTCTAGTCCTCTGCCCCCACCACATCTGCCTCCTCTTTGAGATCTGTCAGTCTGTTGCATGTATCTATGCCTCTGGTTTTATTTGGTTTGTCAGTTTATTTTGTTCATTAGAGTTCACATATGAATGAGATCATATGGTATTTGTCTTTCTCTGACTGGTTATTTTGCTAAGCATAATATTTTTCTGTGTCCATCCATCCAGTCACAAAAGGTAAGAGTTCCTTCTTTTTTGGAGCTGTGCAGAATTCGATTGCATAAATGTACTGCAGCTTTTTTTACCCATTCATCTACTGATGGGCACTTGGGTAGTTTCCAGATCTTGGCTATTGTAAATAATGCTACAAGCCATCAACAAAAAGGGAGAACAAATTTGCCAGTGATACATCCGATAAGGAGTTAATCTTTAAAATATATAAATAACTTACATAACTCAACACTAGGAAGGCAAACAACCCAATTAAAAATTGGGCAAAGGACTGAAAAGGTATGAAAAAATGTTCAACTTCACCAATCATCAAAGAGATGCAAACTGAACTAAAGTGAGGTATCACTTCACACCTGCCAGAATGGCTGTCACCAATAAATTAACAAACAACAAGTGCTAGCAAGGATGTGGAGAAAGGGGAACCCCTGTGTACTGTTGGTGCAAATGCAGACTGGTGCAGCCACTGTGGAAAACTATGGAGGTTCCTCAAAAAAATAAGAATGGAGCTGCTGTTTGATCCATTTTAATTTATTTTTGTACATGTGTAAAATAAAGGTAAAGTTTTTTGCTTGTGTTTGCATATAGAGATCCATTTGTAGATCTTATAGCACCATTTATGGAAATGTCCATGACCAGTTGAATTACCTTAGCACCTTCATAAAATCAACTGACAATCTAAATATGTTTCTGTTCTGGATTCTATTCTGTTTCACTGATCCAAACCACACTGCCTTTTTTCCGCAAAATTTTATATTGTTTCTTGTTTTTCATGTTTTATTTTTCAGTTACAGCTTACATTTGGCATTTTTTTACATTACAATAGTTTCAGGTATGTACTGAAAGTATCAGGGGACACATTCTGTAAAATGTCACCCTGTCTGGATCACTGTAGGTTTAGAATGAGTATTGAAATCAGTTAATAAAAGATCTTCATCCTTGTGTTTTATTTAAGATCGTTTTAGCTACATTAGGTCTTTGAACTTCCATATTTTAAAAACAGCATTATCAGAATATAACTCACGACCACAAAGTTCGCCCATCTGAAGTGCACAGTCAGTGGCTTTAGTGTGTTCCCCGAGGTGAGCAGCTGTCCATCACTCTCTGACTCCAGGGCATTGTCATCAGCCCCCACAGAAATCCCACGCTCACTAACATTCACCCAGCATTTTCTTCTGCCTGACCCTGGAAGCCGTAATCTACTTTCTATTATTATAGCCTTGCTTATTCTGAATGTTTCATGTAAATGTGATTAAACAATATGTGGAGTTGTGACTGGCTTATTTCACTTCAGGTATTGTTTTCAGGGTTCATCTATTTTGTAGCATGTATCAGTACTTCATTATATTGTATTAATAAATAATATTTCAGTGAATGCTTATATCACTTTCGTTTATCCAATCATCAGTTGATGGACATTTGCATTATTTCTACTTTTTGGCTTTTATAACTAATGGTTCTATAACATTTTTGTGTGAAAATATGTTTTCATTTCTCTTGGATGGATAGATAGATACACAGATAGTCATATACATACCACGAGATCCAGATATTCTACATATATAGCTGGATCATATGACAACTACATGTTTGACAATTTGAGGAACTGCCAAACTCTTTCTGTAGCACTGCGTCATTTCACATTCCCACCAGCAATACATGGGGATTTGAATGTTTCCAATTTCTCCTTGTAGAAACTTTAATTGTCTGTCTTTTTACCTCAGTGTGTATAAAGTGGCACTTGGTTGCAATTTTTATTTGAATTTCTGTAGTGACTAATGATATAGAGCAGTGTTCCCCAACCTTTTTGGCACCAGGACCAGTTCCACGGAAGATAATTTTTTTCCATGAACTGGGGGTGGGAGGATGGTTTGGGGGTGATTGAAGTGCATTACGTTCAAGCTCACCTCCTGCTGTGCAGCCCTGTTCCAAACAGGCCTGGACTGGAACTGGTCTGTAGTCCAGAGGTCGGGGACCCGTGATGTAGAACATCTTTTCATGTGCCATTGGCCTTTTGTATATCTTCTTTGGAGAAATGTCTATTCAGTTGCTGTACTCATTTTCATTTTTACTTTTTGGTCTTTTTATTATTGAGTTGTAAATATTCTTTATATAGTCTGGGTATAAATCCCCTATCAGATATATGAATTAGAAATATTTTCTCTCTTGCCCTGGCTGGTGTAGCTCAGTGGATTGAGCGTGGGCTGCGAACCAGGCATCGCAAGTTCGATTCCCAGTCAGGGCACATGCCTAGGTTGCAGGCCATGTCTCCCAGCAACCACACATTGATGTTTCTCTCTGTCTCTGTCTCTCTGTCTCTCTCTCTCTCCCTCCCTTCCCTCTCTAAAAATAAATAAATAACATCTTTCAAAAAAAGAAATATTTTCTCTCATTATATGGGTTATCATTTCATTTTCTTTCTTTTTTAAAATATATTTTATTGATTATGCTATTATAGTTGTCCCATTTCCCCCCTTCACTCCCCTCCACCCTGCACACTCCCTCCCACCCACATTTCCCACCTTTAGTTCATGTCCATGTGTCATACTTATAAGTGCTTTGGCTTCTACATTTCCCATACTATTCTTACCCTCCCCTGTCTATTTTCTACCTACCATCTATGCTACTTATTCTCTATACCTTTTCCCCCTCTTTTCTCCTCCCATTCCTCTGTTGATAACCCTCCATGTGATCTCCATTTATGTGGTTCTGTTCCTGTTCCAGTTGTTTGCTTAGTTTGTTTGTGTTTTTGTTTTAGGTGTGGTTGTTAATAATTGTGAGTTTGCTGTCATTTTACTATACACGTTTTTTATCTTTTTTTTTCTTAGATAAGTTCATTTAACATTTCATATAATAAGGGCTTGGTGATGATGAATTCCTTTAACTTGACCTTATCTGACCTTATCTGAGAAGCACTTTATCTGCCCTTGCATTCTAAATGAAAGCTTTGATGGATAGAGCAATCTTGGATGTAGGTTCTTGCCTTTCATGGTTTGGAATACTTCTTTCCATCCCCTTCTTCCCTGTAAGGTCTCTTTTGAGAAATCAGCTGACAGTCTTATGGGAACTCCTTTGTAGGTAACTCTCTCCTTTTGTCTTGCAGCTTTTAAGATTTTCTCCTTATCTTTAATCTTGGGTAATGTAATTATGATGTGCCTTGGTGTGTTCCTCCTTGGGTTTAACTTCTTTGGGACTCTCTGAGCTTCCTGGACTTCCTGGAAATCTATTTCCTTTGCCATATTGGGGAAGTTCTCCTTTATTATTTGTTCAAATAAGTTTTCCACTCATTGCTCTTCCTCTTCTCCTTCTGGTACCCCTATAATTCAGATGTTGGAATGTTTAAAGATGTCCTGTAGTTTCCTAAAACACTCCTCATTTGTCCGAATTCTTGTTTCTTCATTCTTTTTTGATTGGATGTTTCTTTCTTCCTTCTGGTCCACTCCATTGATCTGAGTCCCAGTTTCCTTCCCATCATTATTGGTTCTCTGTAAATTTTCCTTTATCTCACTTATTGTAGCCTTCATTTTTTTCATCTAATTTGCGAACAAATTCAACCAATTCTGTGAGTATCCTGATTACCAATGTTTTGAACTGTGCATCTGATAGGTTGGCTATCTCTTCATTGCTTCGTTGTATTTTTTCTAGAGCTTTGATCTGTTCTTTTGTTTGGGCCATTTTTTTTTTTGTCTTGTCCCACCTGTTACACATGAGGGGCGGAGCCTGAGGTGTTCACCAGGGCGGGGCAACCCAGTTACTGGGTTGTGATGCTGTCTGTGGGGCAGAGGTCTGAGAGGGAACAATAGCGCTTGCTCTGCTCTCTGCTGGATTTCAGTCATTTCTGCCACTTCCCCCAAGCAAGGTGAGCCCTTCTGGTGCTGATTCCCATGTAGGTGGGTTTGTATACATTCAAGGACCCTGTGCGTCTCTCCAACAAACTCTTCTGTGAGGCTGGGAGTTTCTCCCATCACCTCAACCCCCACAGGTATTTTCAATCAGTGTTTTGAAGCTTTATTTCCCCATGCTGGGACCCTGGGTTGCATGTTCTGTCTTGTTACCCAGTTTTTCCTGGTTTATTTGTGTGCAAATGTGGGACTGACTGGTCCACCAGTTGTCTTGGACCCTGTGCCCCACTCCACAATCCACCGCCTTGCTGGGTCTGCCACCCACCGCCTTGCTCTCCCAGGGTCCACCAGCCTCTTCTTTGCCACGACCCCTTTCCATCCAGGCTGCCCAATTCCGCCCTTCCTACTGGTGTGGATGAATGTGTCTACCTTAACTCCTTGGTTGTCAGACTTCTATACATTTCAATTTTCTGTCAGTACTGGTTGTTTTTTGTTTCTAAATTGTTGTTGTCCTTATTTTGGTTGTGTGAGGAGGCACAGTGTGTCTACCTACCCATCCATCTTGGCCGGAAGTCTCATTTTCTTGTTAGTGTCCTTTAACACACAGAAATTGGTGGCACTTTTGAATACCAATAACGAACTATCAAAAAGAGACACTAAGAAAATAAGTTCATTTACTATTGCAACAACAACAAATGATGAGGTACCTAAGGATAAATTTAACCAAGGAGGTAAAAGACCTGTACTCAGGAAATTATAAGACACTGAAGAAAGAAATTAAGGAAGATACAAATAAGTGGAAGCATATACCATGTTCATGGATAGGAAAAATTAACATCATTAAAATGTCCATATTATCCAAAGAAACCTACAGATTCAATGCAATTCCTATATAAAATGCCAAAGGCATATCTCACAGATCTAGAACAAATATTTCAAAGATTTATATGGAACCAAAAGAGACCCCAAATAGCCTCAGTAATCTTGAGGGGGAAAAACAAAACTGGAGGAATCACATTATCTGATACCATAAGGCCATGGTAATCAAAAACAGCCTGGTAATGGCATAAGAGCAGGCATACAGACCAATGGAATAGGAGAGAGAACGCAGAAATAAGCCCATGCCTTTATGGTCAGTTAATATTTGACAAAGCAGGAAAGAACACACATTGGGGTAATGAAAGTCTCTCCAAAAAATAGTGCTGGGAAAATTGGACAGGTGCACACACACAACCAACCAGACCACCAACTTACACCATATACAAGAATAAATTCAAAATGGATCAACCACTTAAATGTAAGTCACAAAACCATAAATATCCTAGAAGAAAACATAGGCAGTAAAACTTTATACATTTTTATAAAAGTATTTTGCCAATATATCTCCTAAGCAATGGAAACAAAAGAAAAATTAAATAAGTGGAACTACTTCAAACTAAAAAGCTGTTGTACAGCTAAAGGAATAATCATCAAAATGAAAAGGGAACCACTGAATGGGAGAACATTTGCTAATGATACATCTGATAAGGGGTTAATTTCTAAAAAATATAAAGAACTTATACTACTCAACATCAAGAAGACAAACAACCCAATTAAAAATATAGGACAAATTCAGGACAAAGGACCTGAATAGGCACTTCTCCAAAGAAAACATATAGATGGCCAATACACATGAAAAAATACTCAATATCACTAATCATCAGACAGATGCAAATTAAAACCACAATGAGATGTTACCTCATGCCTGTCACAATGACCACCATCAACAAATCAATAAGCAACAAGTGCTGGCAAGGACGTAGAGAAAGGATAACACGTTTGCACTGTTGTTGGGAATGCAGACTGGCATAGCCATTTGGAGATTATTATACTAAGTTAAATAAGCCAGTCAGAGAAGGACAAACACCATATGATCTCACTTATATGTGGAATCTGATAAAGAAATAAACTGATGAACAAAATAGAAATATTGGTGTGGATACATGGAACAGACTGACAGCTGTCAGAGGGAATGAGGTTTGGGGGGCAGGATGAAAGAATGTGAAGGAATTAAGCAAAACCATATATATTATATATTATGTTATATGTAATATATTATATATTATGTTATATGTAATATATAATATAATATGCAATAATATAGAAAATATAATTTTATTATATAAAATATAAATATCATATTATATAAATGTACATTTGATATATAATTATATATTTAAAGTATAAATTTATATATACATATAATTGTATATTTTGGATATTAAATATACATATTTTTTTTGGTCTATTCGGAAGAAGTCTAGCCATTGTTAATACAATGAGAATGGTTTGCATGACATGGATGTAACATGGAAGCCAAGAAGTGTGGACTGGAATGCACATGCATGAGCAATGAAAACTTCACTGTGCTAGTCAGTGGGGGAGGCAGGTGCTGTTGAGTGAGCATGTGTGCTGTGTGGCTGCCACACTCAAAATGATTGAGCGGATAGAACAACAAATTTCCATCCAATTTTGCATTAAGATTGAACATTTCTCCACAGAAACTATTCAGATGATTCAGATGGACGTAGCTATGGGCAACTGGTGATTGGCAGCTTCATCACAACAACATGCCTGCTCACCTATCACATCTCATGCTGAGTTTTTGGTGAAACATCCAGGTGACTCAGCCCCCTTCACTCCAGATTTGATGCCCTGTGACTTCTGGCTTTTTCCCAAACTAAAGTCACCTTTGAAAGGGAAGAGATTTCAGATCATCGATGAAATTCAGGAAAATATGATGGGGCAGTGGATGGCAATTGGGAGAACTGAGTGAAGTCTTGAGGTGCCTACTTTGAAGGGGACTGAGGTGTCATTGTCTTATGTACAATGTTTCTTGTATCTTTAATAAATGTTTCTATTTTTCATATTACATGGCTGGATACATTCTGGACAGACCTGTGTGTGTGTGTATGTGTGTGATAGACTCAGTGATATGTCGGCCAGAGAGAAAAGGAAGTGGGAGGTAGGTGGGCGAGGGCAAGGTTGGGGAAAATGGGGATGGAAAGAGATTTTGTTTAGGGAGATGGGCACATGATACAGTGTGCAGATGATGTTTTGTTGAGTTGTACACCTGAAACCTGTATGATTTTATGAATCAATATCACCCCAATAAATTCAACAAATTCAATTTGTAAAAAACATTCGAATTTTTTTTTGGTTGCTTGTGCTTTTGGTATTGTATCTAAGAAACAATTGCCTAATTGAAGGTCAGGAAGATTAACACCAATGTCTTTTTCTGAGAGTTTCAAAGCTCTTATATTTATGTCTTTCATTCATTTTGAGGTGACTTTTTAAAACATGTTTGGAGATAGGGGGTCCAGCTTCAATCTTTTGCATGTGACTGTCCAAGTGGCCCAGCACCATTAGTAAAACAGTTATTCTTTCCACATTGAATTATGTTAACACTACTGTTGAAAATCAACTGAGCAGAAATGTAGGGGTTTATATGTAGACTCTCCATTCTATTACACTGATATATTGTTTATCCTTTTACTAGTGCCACATAATCTTGATTGCTAAAGACTTTTAATACGTTTTGTAATTTGGAGTTTCATATACACTCTGTTGGTGAAGGGGGATCCTCAACCCTAAAGTATGTGATGTTTGCACATAACCTCCAGCACTGGACAACGAAGGCAAGCAGCAGTTTATTAGTCACATAATCTAAAGGCCTGGCAGAGGGGGACACCATATGCCATGCAAGGCCACAGTGAAGTTGCACTTGGGAGCAGAGTGAACCAGTGATGTTTGTGGGAGGCAGGCTTTGTACTAAGAGAATGTCGAGTGTTCCTGCTTCCCACAGGACAATGTGATCGGCTTGTCTGAATGATTTCGTGGGCTGGTAGGGAACTGAAACCCATTCAGTTGAGGAACTGATGGGGTCCAGCTGGTCCAGTTGATAGATGGAGCTAGTCAAGTGGAGATGCTTTCCTGCTTGGTGGGGGAGCACCCCTGGTGAGAGCAGGGGAGCCCACGGGGCTCTGGGCAGCTCTGAGATGTCAAGGCAGCACCTGCATTTTGGGGTCTGACAGTGTAGGAAGTTTGACTTTTCCAACCTCGCTCCTCTTTTCCCAGAGCGTACGGCTATTCTGGGTTCCCAGCATCTCTATTTGAATTTTAAGATCAACTTCTTAATTTTTTCAAAAAAGTAAACTGAGATTTTGAGATTTCATACAACACTTTGGGGTTATTGCCATTTTAACAATACTCAGATCCGTGAATATGGGATGACTTTCCATTTATTTAGGACTTTAATTTCTTTCCACAATTTACAGAGTACAAGTCCTGAACTTTTTTTATTTTATATGTTAAATATATTATTAAGTATTTTATTCTTTTTGATGTTATTATAAGAAAAATTGCTTTATTCATGTTTTATTTTTAGATTTTTTTGCTTAGTGCATAGAAATACAACTAATTGTTGAACATTGACCTTTCATTACATAGCTTACTGAACTCATTTACTAGTTATAATAGTTTTTATTTTGTGTGGGTTCCTTAGAATTTTCTATATACAAATAATGTCATCTTTAAATAGAGATAGTTTTATTGCTTCCTTTCCAAACTTTTCTTCTTCTCATAATTTTCATAGTTAGAGCTTTCAGTATAATTTTGCATAATAGTAGACAAAGCAGACCTCCTTGATTTATTTCTAATCTCAGAGGAAAAGCATTCAGCCTTTGACATTTAGTATACTGTTTGCCATAAGGTTTTTGCAGAGGCCTGTATCAGGTTGGGGGAGTTTTATTCCCTTTATAATTTGTTGATTGTTTTTTATCATGAAAATGTATTGGATTTTGTCACATGCCTTTTCTGCATCTATTGAGATAATAATGTGGTTCAACCTTTTATTTGCATGGTGTATTACATTGATTGATTTTCTGATGTTAAATCTGCCTTGCATTATTGGGATTAATCTCACTTGGCCATGGTTAATAATCCTCTTTATGTGTTGCTGGATTTGGTTTGCTAATATCAGGTTGATGATTTTTGCATCTCTTTTTATATGAGATAATAGTCTGTAGTTTTCTTGTTCTCTTCTTCATGGGTCATATTCACCTGCTTCCTTGCATGTATAGTTAGTTTAAATTGGGTGGCAGATATATGCTACACTGTAAGTGTCTGGATGTATCATATTCCTTTAAAAAGAGAGAGAGACTTTGTTTTACAGACCATCACATTGTCATGCATTAGTGTGGTTCCTTTGAGGCCTGGCAGTATGCTTTCCTTGGATGGGTCTCCAGGATCCTGCAGTCAGGCAAAGTTCAGTTCTGCTAGTAAGGCACATCTTTCCCTCATCCCCACTAAATATCACCATTCCATGGAATGTTGGTTATTTTTTTTAATATTTTATTTATTTATTTTAGAGAGGGAAGGGAGGGAGAAAGACAGAGAGAGAGAAACATCAATGTGCGGTTGCTGGGGACCTGGCTGCAACCCAGGCATGTGCCCTGACTGGGAATCGAACCTGTGATGCTTTGGTTCATAGCCCACGCTCAATCCACTGAGCTATGCCAGCCAGGGCGGAATGTTGGGTTTTTAATGAAGACTCTTCATTACAGCTGGTTGGACAGCACTGTGGACTGCATGTTGTATGTTGAAAGCTACAGTGTGATTAAATTAGGAGGTGGGAACTTTGGGAGATAACTAGTTCATGAGGGTAGAGTCCTCAGGATGAGACTATAAGAGACATGAGAGGTCTTGCTTCCTCTCTCCTCCCTGTGAGGAGACAATGCAAAAAAAAAAAAAAAATGGCTGTTTGCAAACTAAGATACTGGATCTCCTCGGAAGATATGGAATTTACCATCACCTTGATCATGGACCTCCTGGCTTCTAGAACTGTGAGAAATAAATATTTATTGTTTAAGCCACCTAATCCATAGTAATTTACTATAGCAGCCCAAAGTGGTTAAGAGAGAATTGAACTTTGTCCTATCCTGTCTGAACTCTGGGCATTTGCAGCTTATAACTCCACGGCCATTTTCAACCCTTGTGGAGAGTCATTCCAAACATTTACATCTTAGTACTTGACAAAGTCTCAAGGGTGCTGTATGCAGATTTATGGAGTTCTTTACCTATGTAGTTTTGGGTGAATCTACCTCTTTAAGCTCTGATCTCTGTGTTCTCAATTCAGTGGAGCCAATAGGCTCTGTTTGGATTTCCCCTCCCTCACTGAATCTTGAAATTCTTTCCAGACAGAATTCTGTACAAACATTGGACTCATCACATATGTTTCTGTTCTCTCAGGTCTCACCAGCTTGGCAATCACTGTGATCCAATCTCAAAACAGTTGTTTCATGTATTTTGTACAGTTGTTTGTAGCAGGAGGTTAAATCTGTTTCTTGTTACCCCATCATTGCCAGAATTTTATCATGTTTCTTAATTGAAGTTTTTATAAAAATAATGCAAAAACAGCCTTGGAAAGTAAAAGGGAAATTTCTGAGTACTCAGGGAGAGGAAAACTCTATATTTCAGGTCTGGCAGAGTTGTTACTAAGAATGCGTGGATTTGATAAATAAAAGACTAATTCCAATACTGATTTTTTTCTGTTTTTTTCTTGTGAATGTGGTATCTGATTAGGTTACCTAAAAGATAGGTGAACAGAAAAGAAGAACAAAGGTAGAATCTTACTTACAGCTTTAAAGCATAATGAAGATGGGCTTCCTTATTCTTTTATTGGTAGCATGTTGCATTAATATTAACCAAATGTGTGGAAGAACAAGCAAATGATTGAATGCATAACTGTGTTATGAGCTTGAACCCCACAATAAAGAAAACTTTGCACTTTAGAAAGTTAACAGACTGAGGGAAAGCTGTCAGAGGGGAGGGGCATTGCAGGAGTGGGTGAAAAGGTGAAGGGATTAAGCAGAAAAAAAACTGCATAGACATAGACAACAGTATAGTGATTACCAGAAGGAAAGGAGGTGGGCAGGTAGAAAAGGGTATAGCAGACATAAATGGTGATGGAAGGAGACTTGACTTGGGGTTGTGAACACATAATACATTATACAAATGATGTGTTATAGAATTGTACACCTGAAACCTATATAATTTTATTAACCAGTGTCACCCCAATACATTCAGTAATAAAGAAAAAAGTTACAAACCCTACAATGACAGGTGGTTTACATTTCGGACTTTACTATTGACGGTACTCCAAATAATTTATTTTGTCCATTGCTATTATCTTATAAATAAGAAGGTTAAGTGGCTTGCCCAAGGACACATGCTTATTGGTGAAAAATCAAGACTTACCCCCAAGTCTTTTGATGCCAATTTGAATGCTCTTTCCAGTACATCAGCTTTTAAAACTTTCCTAGGTTGGAGCCAACACTGAGAGTCCCCAAGGAGAGCACAGACTGAAGATCAATGTCACAGACTCAGGGTCTGCTCTTTCCTGGTTAAAGCACTGTCACTATTCCATGAAAAATAATCCTTTTCTTGCCACTCCTCATGCCGTGATGAAGTCAAATCATCCTTGCAGACAGAGGTCCTTTGTGATGATCCCTTCTATTTTTTATAGAAGTCCTCTGCTGCCTGTGTGTCCTTATTTCTACATTTGTAATGTGAATTTATGATCTTCTGTAATCTTTGAACAGAAAAAATGAGGGTCACTGCTGCCAAACCCCTCTCTTTTCCTGCTCCCTTGCATCCTATGTATAAGGGCAGCAAATCTCTGACCTGTGCTGTCAGGTATCCCACTGGGTGGAAATAATAAATTATATACTAAATGGATCTGTAAGAATAAAAATCATCTTACTCAGGAGGTTGGGCAACCAAAATTTATTGCCTACACTAAGATTGTTTTTCTTCGAGGTACCTTCATTCTTGTTTTCATTCAGCCAGCATCACCAAATAAGAAACATTGAACTAGATAGAGAAGTCTGAAATTAATAGTGAAAATGTATAGGTAACTTTCTAGTCCTTGATTTCCTACTGTTTTGTGAGCTCCTGGGTGGCATACGGCTTCTTATGTTATCAGTCCAGGGCCTGGCTTCATCAAGGATGCCCCTAAGACAGCTTAGACCAGGTTAGAAACTTCCAGGAAATGTTAGATCAAGTGTTCATTTGTTTACACGTTAGGTTTAGGGTTGGGGAGTCCAGGCAAGCAGACTAGAATTGGCCACCAGTAAGAGGCGGAATGAGGCCCTCTAAAAGAGTCCCTTACAATGTACATGTCCTTAGCAGTTGTCTCAAGACCAGTCTTTATTCTCAATTAAAACATTAGCCATTGCTCTGCTGTCACTTTACACTTAAGGATTGGAGGGAAATAGGAGCCAGGAATGGGAACAAGGATGGATTAGTGTGACCCAATAGGAGTATCATATTGGAGGACTGGGCAAGAGGAAAAGAATCATAGCAACGTGAATGTAGACACCCAGAC